>JAUCNQ010001906.1:0-14244 GCA_032352715.1 Bougainvillia muscus | reverse complement strand
GGCTTTGTACACTGGTGTCCAGTCAATTTTAATGACGTCGTTACGAAGTCTTTCTGGACTATAATTTCTGTAATTACCGCACTTCACTGTCCGCATTGGATATTTGATGTTATTTATTTTCCGTATTCCACCTATCATATCATGATCGCTCAATGAGGTTGGAACAATTCGAAAAGATTAAATCGATTATCGTTGCCGATGTATTAGACGTTCTAGTTGGTTTATCAATCAATTGTTTATAGCCATGAGTATTTATAACTGATTTAAACTCTTTGTTGTTCGTTGAAACTTGATAATCTACGTTGAAATCTTCCAACAGAATTGTTTTATTTTCTTGGGATATACACGTTAAATGATCGCTGATAATGTTGTTATAGTTAGACGGTTAATACTTTGATCCTTCAGGAGGACGATAGAAACACCCCACTAGAATTTGTTTCGACTTTTTAATAAAGATTTCAAGCCATATTGATTATATGATGGAATTTTCTAGATCAACCATTCTTTTAAAAGTTAAGGTGTCTTTAACGTAGATGCCAACACCACCTCCTTTACCGATTTTACGGTTTCTTGCGATGAATGTGTATCCAGCCAGTTCATAGAGACTATCATTGTCATCATCTTTGTCAGATTTGACATAGTTATGATCGTGGTTAATGACTGGATATGGTTGGATTTTACTGTGGTAGCAGTGATCTTCATGTATGTTATCATATAGTTCTTTTGATAGGTAGAATGTGAACTCTTTTGCACTGAGTCCATCTCCTTGAGGTACGCCAGTATCAGTATAAAATGCTTTTAGTTTTTCCGCATCTCACTTAAAGTTTCGTATTCAGCATAACGTTAATGATATGTAGTTCATCATGATCGATAATGTTTGATAGTTCTTTCATTAGGGTTTCTCTGTTATCGTAGTCGAATGCTTTATTCGTATCAAGCATTAGTAAGTGAATCGGGTAATTAATTAGCTGATGCAGTTGCTTTTTGCGCTAGTATTTTTGCAGCGGATAGACTTCTCCCTACTGTATATTATATGCTGCTTGTGATGGTGGAATTTCAGATGGCGATTGATTATGTTGTTTTTCATAATGATGGCAAGGATTTTTCTTAGCATTGACAATATTGTTATAGGACGTATATTCTCAACTGGTCCCCTTTGTTTGCCAGGTTTTTGAAGAGCTGCGATGATTCCCAATATTAGTTCTTCAGGATGTTGTCCAATCTTAGCTGTGTCGTTATATATTTGTGCGATTTAGTCGTGGATAATAGGTGGTGCGTTTTTTAGCATTTCAGCTTTGATTCCATCATCTCCTGCACTTTTGTTATTTGTTAGGTTCATTTCTATCGGTTCGATGGTATCTATGGTTGATGTTATGTTTTAAAAACATTGTTTCTCGCAGTGTGTAGCTATCAATTTCGATTGGTATTTTCCGTTGATAGTGTATCCACCTGTATTAGTTTTAATTAGGAGGGCTACCTTTGGTTTAAATCTTTGGTAATCTTATAAGAATTTCTTAGTAATTTGATAGGTGGTCTCGAGCAATAGCTTATATTTTATTTCAGAATGGTAAAAGGTATGGGGCTGAAACTTTCAGGAAACGTGCCCAATAGGAGTTTAGTAAAAGTCCTAAAGTTTCATTTCAACTGCACTTGTAAAAAAAAAGTAAATTTACCCCCCCCCAAATGCACAATAGGGTTAAACGAATATTTATACAGGGTAAATCACATCAAAAATATATACAATTAAAATTCCTGTTATCAACGTGGATCCTGTTGGTTGGTTAAAACCGTACTACAAGTCGTACTACAAATCGTAAAAGTTAAACATGTTTAACTTGTATGATGTTTGGTATGATGCTTGTACGACTCTTATCAGGAACTTTTGTGTTGACACAACTACTAAAATACTACATACTACAAAATCGTACCGTGTAAATTGCCCTTAACGTTTTATCATATACATAACAAATTATACTTTGATAAACATATCAACAACCTATGTGAGGCTGCTAACAAAAAGTTGAAATGCCTTCGTAGAATGCGTAACTTTATTGATAGTGAACATGCTCTTTTACATCTTATGCCATGTCGACATTTCATTACTGTACTGTTGTTTGGATGTTTCGTAGTAGAAAGCTCGGTAAAGGGATGTATAAAAGCAGTTTTTGGTTATGACGAGTCCTCGCTTGCACAGTTAATAGAAAGACATAATTTGGTGTCTTTACATGTAAGACATTTGTTGCACTTGTAAACACTGCAAATTTTAGTAACACGCTATGTGTTTTATCTTTTTACTTTATATAGTTGGTTTGTATTAGACACTTTGTAACTATTTTTGTTTACCAACTGAAACTAAATAAATAATTATAATTAAACATTAGGTACCAGTTGCAGGGTCGGATCCATGAGTAGGTAAACACCTACGAAGAAGTGTAAAACAATTAAAATTTCTTTGAAATTTTAATTGTTTTACACTTTTTCGTAGGTACTTGCCTACTATTTTCAAGCTCTGGATCCGCCACTGAGTTGAATTAAAAATCAATTTCACCTACAGTTTCTCTCCTGCGCCCAATTGTCGAAGGCAATATTATCGGTTAAGACTAGACAAAGATAATCGTAATTATAAAGTGTTGTTAATAGTTTAATCCTCACTTTAGTCCCACTGGAAGACAATCGGGATGGTACTGGAAAATAAAGAAAAAGGAATAACAGTGGCGGATACAGCCCTAGTCATACCATCAGGATGGTGTATAATTACTTTTAATTATTAATAACTTTATGTATGAACCTGGGTCTATAGAGACCCAGCGTCATACATAAAGTAATTAAAATTAATGACTTTGAGTCTCCATTATATGGCTGTGACAAGGTAAAAGCATGTTCTGAGTCCGTCTCTAAAATGAATAATTCTTGGGCAATACACTTATTATAATAAATTAAAATAAAAACTGCAAATTAACTCTCTTCTAACAAAAATAAAATGCTCTACGCAAATTAAAAAGAGCATTACCACTGAAACCAGTTATCGCGAAAAAAAATAGAAGTATACTTCCAAAAACCCATAAGAAAACATATGGGACTTATTGAACTTTCTTTCGGGCAAGTCTCCTATGGAATAGTTTACCCCCACATATCAAAAACTGCAGCTCGTTGATGGAATTCAAAGGCCTCATCAAATTGTGCCATTTTAAAGATTGTGAGTGCAGAATATATAAATTATAATTTTGTGTATTTGTTGGTTTGTATTAGTGTTTGCGCTATTTTGTTACCGACTGATACTTGCCGCCACTTATAAGTGTCGGCAAACTTTTCCCGCCACTTAAAGCATTCGTTTTCCTGCCATAAGTTGTGACTTAATAGTCACGTGGTCTCTGTTATTTTAGATAAATCTCAGCTAACGCCGAACCAAAATTGACACCCTCAGGACTGGGATACCCTGCGGGCACAAGACGTCTTTAAAACGTCTAAAACTTGTCGTGTGGTTGCGGGACAATTTTCTGCTTGGAAGATGTATTTCCTGATCTAAGAGAACGTTACGGAGCTCGTTAAATTTAGTTGTGACTCTAGCAATTCTGATTCCTGTAAAATCATTGTTGTTGTTGAAAATAGTATGTCCATGATACGCTGCGCAACGGAATGCGAATATTTCTGTTTTCACTAGACGAAAAATATCGTGGTCATTTTCACGACGCGCCGCTACGATAATCCTCTAGTGGAAACATGGTCTTAGTAAAAGCATTTCTGAATGCGCCTCTCAATCGAATAACTCATTCAGTCCTGAAGATGTAAGTGATTACTAATCATTGTTTGATTTCAGCTACAGAAGTAGCAGAAATCAAATAATGATTGGTTATCACACCGGTTTGCGGAACAATTTTCAGACGTCGCCAGAGATGTCTTCAAGGCAGACGTCTTATCTGGGACCATATTCTGATGTCATGAGAGAAGTCTTGGAAAAACGCCTTTTACGGGACGATAAGGGGATATTGTGAGAGATACCTTGAAAAGGACCTCTTTTCTAGGAACATGAGGGAATGTCTTAACAACGACGTCTTTTCTGTGACTATTCATGAAAGCTATGGAGGATCTCTTTAGGAGAGACGGTTTTCCCAGGACCAAATACATAGACCTTTTAATAAATCTATTTGCTTAAGCAGAGGTTTTAATAACTTCTTCCTATATATCGTAATGGAATATATTTCTTAGTGTTTTCTCGTAAAGCAAGAACGTCGGAGGATTAACGTATCGTCGTGTGCCATCTGAACTGGAAAACGCTGTTGGTTTTTACAAAGTTACCATCAGAGGGAACTTTGGTTGCCAGCTGGCCTAATACATATAAAGCGGCATGGACATTGTGGCTACATGATGCAAAATATTTCTTTTACTCGCTTAAGGTAACTGTCTAAGCTATAAACTTTCCCAATAAAAGTATATATTTTCTGAATCGCATTTAAATTCTCTATACGACAGCATTGATTATTTTTTCGCTTAACTAAATGAAAAAAGGAGAAAAAGTTTTGTACATGAAAACTACGGCGCACTTTAAGTCCCCTCAGTGAAAATTATTTCTCTTGAAACTTATATACACGTGGTTCTTATCTCATTGTTAACAACCGTTGCCACAAATTTTGTTTTAAATAACTATAAGTGAAATGAATACCAGTTATGCGAAAAAAATCTTTAAAAAAGTTATTTCCACGTCATTGTATTACTTAACTTCTAATTGCACAACGGTTAATTAATTTAAGAAAAAAAGAAGAAAAGAATGTTTCTGAACAGATCGTTGGTTTGAAAGAACGTCATACCGTCAAATTTCAGGTTTGACCAGGGGACTGACAGCACGTCAAAACGACCTAAAATTCAAAAAAATGTTGTTGAAATATCATCGTTATTAGATTTTTTATCAATCAAAGATTGTTTACACAATAATATTTTATTAAATAGAAACTTTTAAACAATAGGTATTTAATAAAAAAAGATTTAACGTTTTATAAATATGCCGATATAAGCGAAAATAATTACAAATTTATATTTTTGATTTCAAAAACTTAATCTACGGAAAGAATTACACAAGAAACGTTAAAATACCATTTATTCATTTTACCACGATTATAGGTTAGACAGTTACCTTAAATCTATTTGTTCGTTTTGAAATCTAGGATCTATAAAAATACAACAGTTTACTTTTTTCTAATAAAATAAATAACTTGCCTAAAGTGTTAAATTTTGCGGAAATGATTGACAACATCTTTAATTTTGAACAAGAAGTAGCGTTGTCTTTATTCAAAATACAGAAAACTTAATCACGTGATAACCATTAGCAATTGACATAGCTTTACTGTAGTTGCTGCTGAATTGTCATGCGAAAAAGCCTCAATTTAAGTTTACCGACAGTTACATCTGGCGGCTAACTCTTCCCGCCAGTTATAAGTGGCGAGAAGCGTTTGCCGCCAGTTATAAGTGGCAGGAAGTGTTTACCGCCACTTATAAGTGGCGGGAAGCGTTTACCGCCAGTTATAAGTAGCGGGAAGTGTTTGCCGACACTTATAACTGGCGGGAACAGTTTGCCGATACCTATAAGTGGCGGGAAGTGCTTGCCGCCAGTTACAAGTGGCGGGAAGCGTTTGCCTCCAGTTATAAGTGGCGGGAAGTGTTTGCCGGCACTTATAACTGGCGGGAAGCGTTTGCCACCAACTATAAGTGGCGGGAACCAAAATCTCACTTATGGGCCACCATATTTTGTCTACATACTTACTGGTCAAAGATGTACTTCGTGTTATATTGGAAAAACTTCCCGGTAATTGAGGGACCGCTTTAATCTGAGACAAACTCAGTTCTTTTGTTTAACAAACCCTGTGACTGAGCGTAAACGATAGTAACCTTTTCAGATAGGCAGAGGTCGCATCTTCTGGTGCCACATTTGTAGGGAGAGCACGTTTGAAAATGCTCCAACTTAAATTGTAGGCAATGCCTTTGTTTCTTAAGTCCCAAACCTTTTTGGACAGTTCAGTGTCATTCTCATACGATCGTTCAGACATCAAAGTCTAGTCTTATTTTCCTAGGAATTTAAGAGCGGTCCAGTGAATTAGGACTATTAGGAGATTGGAATAAGGAAATAACGGGAGTTTCAATTTTCCTAAGGTAATGAGGAATCCTGAGGGAATTATGGGGGGGGGGGGGGGTAAAATTCTTCCTGAAAAGTGTTTTGTGTCTAGTTATGATGCTGAAAATAAAATGCGTAAAAGGAAATTTCCATAGCTTCTTAAACTTAGAAAATTTTCCAGGGACTTTGTTGTTATTTGTTTGTTTTCTAACGGTATTATCTTCTTTTTGGTTTACATGAGAATTCGTTCTTAAATCTTGGCTACGACGTGAGGAAGGGAAAATAATTAAAAAAGTCACTTTGAATTTTTTCAAAATTAACAAGCAAAAGCTGTTTCAACGAACATCAACTATGACCAATAAATTATTTATCAAGATGTTGACAAAATCAAAAATGAATGTCTTACAGAAAAGCAAACTTTAAAAGGAGCAGTATGCTCAACTAAAATGTGTAGATGACTAGTGGATGAAATTAGGGCTCAAAATCAAAACCGATGTGAAAAAAAAGAAAACAGCGAATTTAATAACTAGAATCACCAAAAGATGATAATCATGTAACTGTTCCAGATGCGGATTTAGAACATGCTTTTACTTAGTGACAGCAGTAAGTGGAGTACTTAAAGTCATTAATTTTAATTACATTATGTATGTCGCTGGGTCTCTAAAGACCCAGCGTCATACATAATGTAATTAAGAATTAAAAGTAATTATACACCATCGCAATGCTCTGACTAGGGCTAAATCCGCCACTGAATCATGTAACTGTTCTCTGGAAAGTACTAGTCTGTTACTTGGAAAAAAGTCCTAAGCAACAACAAAAACAGAATTGTGAAGAGCTGCTGAAATTTTAACTATTAATAACGTAATACCAAGCAGTTTCTATAAAGAAAAAGAAAATGTTCATGGCTTACTGTGAAGCCTTCGGAAACGGTGTTAATGTTTAGCTTGCCAAACAGTTGATCAAATGTGATCGGATTTTACGGACATCGAAGCAAGCATCCATTGGAGATGTGTCATTCAGGAGCTCTGCAGCAAAAACAATTGCGAATTAACCACAATTGTACCATTCATTTTGTGCAATGGTTTCTTACATTAGTCTTATTTCATTAAGACTTTTAATTGTCATTAGCTTCGAGTCTTAATTCCCTAGACCACTCTTATTTCACTAGGGTATTAGGATCAGACTAGTCCCAATTCACTGGAACTTTAGGAATCTCGAGACCTAATTCCCGGAAGTCCTATTCACGGTTACAACGGTTCCTTATATAGTTATAATTAAAATTATGCTTTTGTTTTGACATAAAGGTGATAAAGGTGATAGATAGCATAAAACACGAAGATTATTATTTTTATCGTCTTAAACAATAGCGGTTAATCCTTTTTGCCTAGTGTAGACAAAATGTCCACACCCGCTGAAAAAGTCCTGCAGCAAACGCTGCAAGAATGTTTAGGTATGTGTGGCCATTTGTTAAGGGGTGTTGAGTAAACAGTCTGGCTCTCTATATAACGTCGTCATACTATAAATTAGAAATATAACTTGTGGTTTTCTAGGAAATTACGTTCTAAGTATATATTTTATTTTAGTCTCTTGGTAAATATGGACTATCAGCACTTTATAGCTGAAGTATCTTTTCCCCCCATGAAATGGTTAGTACTCGTTTACATGAAGACTTTCTATAGGCGAAACTAACTGTCATGGCTTCTGTGATTGGTTACATTTTTCCGTCGGAAAAATTTAACCAATCACAGAAGCCATGACAGTTCATTTCGCCCGCAACGATTTTCCATGTAAACGAGTTCTTAGTCATGCCTGACGTGTGACTCACAGGCGGATAGAGGGGATTTTAACCTAGGCAAAGCAATAAAATGGGAGAATAAAAGTCATTAATTTTAAAAAACCTTATCGGTTAAAACTTCGTCGGTACAAAGTGACAAAATTTTCAGCCGGTGTCGAAAATTTGTACCGGCGAATAATTTGTATCAACGAATAATTGGTGCCGAAGAATAATTTGTACCGTTTCTGAATTTTTTCTTATGTAGTCCTTGACAGTCATCTTAAACTTTGGTAGGGTACCGATCGAGTATCTATCGTTTGCTCTTGTTATTCTGTTTTTCCCTTTACTCTTTTCTATTTTGAAACAGTTCTACCTGCTTAATTTTTGTGTAGTGTATTGTGTATAAGTGTAAGAGTTCAGAAATTAAAAAGGAGTGAATAGGCAAAATAAACAATCGGTACTACAGAAGTGTGCGACTTATTCCGTCGGGGATTCATTATTAAACATTCGGAAATTGTACAAATTACTCGACGGCAAAAATTATTCGTCGGTACTAAGTGACGAAATTTTCAGCAGGATACGGAAAATTGTACCGACGAATAATTTGTACCGACTAAGGTTTTACGGACAAGGTAGTTTTCTTTTGAATGGCTAACGATCATGTGTAAATTATTAAACGTTTATTAGCTTTAGTCACCGTTCTGGTGCTCTGACTACAATCTCAGACAAAAATCATGACATTCGGTTTTTCTGGACTACTGTGGAATTGCTCGGACTCCATTGACAAAGTGCCAAATTAGAAACGTTAAATGTCCAACTGTCAAACCTTGTCACACGATCCCTCTCGATATAGACCAGTCATACTGCGATTTTTGAAAAAAAAACGATTTGACCTAGTGTCGGTTTTCGCGCCCGGTAGCCAAATTATCGCGGAAATCGAGTTTTTGACCATAAGGCGCGCCAAGGCTTGGTTGCAATGCACAAATTTTTGACTGAGGTTGTTGGTCTAAATCCAACACTGACCATTGATCAAATTGGTCAAATAGAGCATACATCAGTGTACATTTAATATTTTCTCACTCTATTTAAGAGGACAGCATTATTGAATTGGTTGTATATCGCAGGAGCCAGTGGCTGATCCAGCCCTAGTCAGAGCCACACGATGAAGAGTTTGGGTCTACATTGTACTGCTGTGACTAAGTAAAAGCATGTTCTGAATCCGCGTTTGGGAGTGGATTTAGAACTTTCTTTTATCATAGCAGTAAAATAAAGGTTTAGAATTGTTAGTGTTTGATTGCTATATGCATGGCGAAGGTTCTCTAAAGACCCATCATCATGCAGTAAGCTATTAAGAACTAAAACCTATAGTTCTTCTTCATTTTGTACTTCTTCAGAAGGAATCTCACAAAATTGTATACTCTTTTCTATGATACGTAGTTACGTGTGCGATAGTAGTGAGATAAACGATATTAAACCAGGAATTATAACGTCCCACACACTTAGTGGAGTCGGTTGATCGCCGAAAGGAAAAATCGCGATTTGCTTTGCAGTTGGGGTTATAAGGGCGCTATAAAGCCCCAAGCTTTTGCTAATTTGGCAAATTCTTAGCTTAAGAACGCTTAAATTAAGCTCGCAAGGCAGTGTTTAAAAACCATTCACCTTACAAAACTTTTGCTAGGAAATATATTGGGAGGGGGGGGGGGGGGGGGGGCGGCCGGCCGCCCGGCCCCCGGGGTTGGGCCGGCCCGGAAAAGTTTTTTGAAAAATTTTAAATTTTTGTTAAATTAAAATTAGAAAAATTAGAAAAGTAAATAAAAAACTACTCAGGAGTAATTTTTTTTCATTGTTGTCAATTTTCATTCAGAAGAAAGAACTGTCATTGTGCATACTTTGTACTTGGGGATGGGGTTAATACTATGATAACATGCATTACTTCAAGATTAATTCGTTTATTTAGAACCTGGTGGCGAATTTAGACCAAGTAAGGTTTTGTCCCAAAAATTCGCTTTTCTTAACAAGATAAGCCACAATATAATGATATAAGCACAATTCAAAAGATATTTTAAGCAACTTTCCTTCCAGGTCAAAGTCAAGTTGCTTATACAAAGAAATACGTGTAATATAAGTACAATTCAAAAGATAACATAATAAACTACACTGCACAAAATCCAACTGTATCCGGACTTTTTTTCAGTCCGTATTTGTCGGTATTAAGACAGAATGCGAGCATTCTGTCTTAATACCGACGTATACAGACTGAATACAGGAGTAGACGGACTGTGTAAAGGTCCGGATACGGCTGGATTTTGAGCAGTGCTAATGTTTTCGTGTAAATAGATAGTATCTATGTATACGAAAACGTTAGTTTATTATGTTATCTTTTGAAGCGTGCTTATATTATTATATCCCTTTTATTAGTTTCATCATTTTTTTTCAATTTTCATATCAGATGAAGTATCATTGTGCATACAAAGTAGTGGCGGATCCAGCCCTAGTCAGAACAGCACAATGAAGAACTAAACATTTTAATTCTTAATAGTTTTTGTATGATAATGGGTCTTTAAAGACCCATTATCATACAAATGCAATTAAAAATTAATGAGTTTGAGCATGCTTTAAATCTTAATTAGATGGCTGGTTGCTGATGACTAGGTAAAAGCATGTTCTGAGTCCGCCTCTGCAAAGTATGTATTACAAATGCACTTCCTTTAAATGTAAATTAATAAGAATGAAACTAATGACTGACAAAGTAAAAACATGTTCTGAAATCAACTCTGGTTTTCCATCGGAAAACATCGGATAACCTGAGAACACTACATGAAAATCGGGATAATCTATTTCGGATTACATAAGAGTATTTGTCAAATAATCATATCAAGATTTTATAATTATGTATAATCCGAAACGGATTATTCCGATTTTCATGCATTGAAATGCCTTATGTTTTTCGAAGTAGAACTGCAGATTTACCTATTGGAAAACTTGATTTTCACGTAGTGTTAATCTTAAGAATCAAGTAGGCTGTGTTGGATCCAGCCCAAGTAAGAGCATCACGGTGATAGAATAGAAGTTTTAATTCTTTATGCAGATCCATTATCATACATGAAGAAATTACAAATTAAGGACTTTGAATCTCCACTTTACTGCCTTGACTAAGTAAAAGCATATTCTGAATCCGTACGTGATATAGTAAGTATAGCATGTAGTCTTCAGTCCAAGAGCTTCATAGTTGGAAAAACGAAAGTGCGTCTAGTTATTGTAAGCTGTTAAAAAATATTTTTACTATGCAATTTTTGTGAAATGTTTACATAAATAGATATACAAATGGGAAAGATAAACAACGAGTTCAAATCTATTCCCAGCTTACACAATGTTAAAAGAACGTTGTAGCAACGTTATTAACGTTTCTATAACTTTGTTTAAACGTTGTGTGCCAGCTGAGTTGTACTATCCGCATTTGTAATGTTTACATTTAAATTATTGTGCTTTCCGCATTTGTAAAACAGGTACCAATGTGGTTCTGTTTGCAAATTAATATGCCCAGTGGCGGAACCAGCCCTAGTCAGAACAGCACGATGAAGAACTTAACGTTTTAATTCTTAATAGTTTTTGTATGGTAATGGGTCTTTAAAGACCCATTATCATACAAAAGCAATTAAAAATGAATGAGTTTGAGCATGCTTTCAATCTCAATTCTATTGCTGTGACTAGGTAAAAGCATGTTCAGAGTCCGCCTCTGATGCCAATGTTTGCATTATCAAACTAACACTGCACGATAATCGCTATAATCCGTTTCGGATATATGGTTATTTGACTTGTAGTAAAAATCTAAATATGATTATTTTGACATTTAGAGAAAATCTGTACAAGATTTTCTCTAAATGGCAATTAATTATATGTAATCCGAAATAGAGAAGATAACTAAAGCCAACAAAGCCATAGGGAATGATAAGACGATTATTATATGGACTTGCCTCGAAATACATTATTAACAACTAATAAGTCAAATGTAAGACCACATCTTGACTATGGAGACATATTATTTGATCGTCCTAATTTTGACTCATTCGTGAATAAGGTAGAATCTGTTCAATATAATGCCGCCCTTGCGATAACAGGTGCCATAAGAGGAACATCTAGGGGCCGGATTTATCAAGAGCTAGTGTTGGAATCTCTTTCTGACCGACGATGGTATCGTAAAATTATAGTCGTTATGGAAAATAGTAAATAGTAAATGTCCTGTGTATCGTATTCCTAACTTACAGTTTTCCCATAACACTGAAAGAAAGAAACTGTTTTCTAAAATGAGATTTAACAATGACTATTATGGTAATACCTTTTTCCCGTATTGTGTTAACCAATAGCATAATTTAAATCAATAAATCAGAACCCCTTAATCTAAAAGTGTATTTAACAAATGTTTTCTTCAATTCATCAGACCTTCTGGATCTGAAGTTTATAATGTTCATGATCATATTGGCTTAAAATATCTGACTCGTCTAAGGCTAGAATTTAGTCATTTAAGAGAACATAAATTTAAGCATAATTTTCACGATACTCTCAACCCACTATGTAGTTGCCATTTATTAGAATCTGAATTTATGATTCATTTCTTGCTGCTTTGCCCCATTTACAGCCAGCGTAAATTTCTCCTTGACAGTGTTTTTAAACTTGATGCCGGGATTAAAAATCATTCTAATTCAAACTTAGCCAGAATTCTCTCATATGGAAATTCACATCTTTAATCTAAAAATGTGAATGCTTTTATACTAGAACTGATTATTTCTTACTTGATAAATACAGAAAGATTTGATTTTCCCCTTTTCTGAAAAATCAATGACCGGACTACAATTTCAGTTTTTAGTTTACAATTATATTCTATTTTTGTTCTAATTTTGTGTGCAGTACCTCACAGGTGGGTTTTCCACCATAGGGTATCAAGTGTGTACTTGTCCCTTCTTAAGTTTTGTAGTTTGTGTTTATAAATAGGAAAAAATATAAAATAATAGATTCAGTGGCGGATCCAGCCCTAGTCAGAGCATTACGATGGAGCACAATTAATTTTAATTCTTAATAACTTTATGTATGACAACGGGTCTTTAGAGACCCATTGTCATACATAAAGTAATTAAAATTAAATACTTTGAGTATCCCTCTAACTGCTGTGACTAAGTAAAATCGTGTTCTGAGTCCACCTCTGAGATTATCCCGATTATCGGGATCCCGATCGTGATAACAAAAAACAAACGTGGGTTTGGTTCGTGTCTTTTACCCTTTGGAAGCACTACTATTAATTACACTTACCCCATCTCATCTTTCGCGAAGTTGACACTGTACGAAAATCGGGATAACCGTTTTCGGATTACATAAAATAGAATATTGAATAAGATAGATAATCTGTTCCAGATTTTCTCTTAACATCAAATAGTCATATGTAATCCGAAACGGATTATCCCGATTTTCATGCGATTATCCCGATTTTCGTGTGAGATCATGTTGTTCTTAGTCGTTGCTACGCGAGGATTTCATTACGTAATACGTTCAATAATTCATCTATTATGAAGAAAGCGTTATTAAAGTAAGGCGTGGATGTAAAAAAGTATTAACATAGAAGGTGTGAAACCGTAAATTTAATTTTATTCACACTTTTTTTCGTTGTGGGAATATATAGGCAAACTTCTTAACTAAGGTACCGAATATAAGGCATGGACTTATACGATTTCGTAAGCCTTTTTTGATGGGCTTATTCATGGGGGGAGAGGTAGGGCTTATACATGGACTGATATTAAGTAGTACATTATAGTACATTATAGTATATTATAGTACATTATGGTATATTATAGTACATTTTAGTACATTATAGTACATTTTAGTAGTAGTTTCTTCCTTACTAACATGGGCTTATACACGGGGGAGCTTATACATGGAACACCTTGTGCGTTAGCTATTAGGTGGGCTTATACATGGGAGGGGGGGGGGGGGGTGCTTATATTCGGAGTTTTACGGTATAAGGAATATATTACCAGATTGAAACACAGCAACACGATGAATAACTAAACGTTTTAAATCATAATAGCTTTTTGTATGATGATTGTCCTTCTTTAAAGACTCATCATCATACAAAAGCAATTAAAAATTAATGACTTTGAGACTCTATTCTACTGCTGTGACCAAGTAAAAGCATGTTCTGAGTCCGCTTTTGGGAGCATTTTTGTTCCAAAACTATCACATGAAGAACAGCAAGTTTAACCTTAACAGAACCACAAGGGTTCGTCTCAAAAATTCACTTTAATTCGCTTAAATTCGCTTAAATTCGCTTCACAATTCGCTTCATTTTCACCTTAGATGAAGTGTTATTGTAACACAT
>JAUCNQ010001795.1:0-14246 GCA_032352715.1 Bougainvillia muscus | reverse complement strand
CATCTAAGGTGAAAATGAAGCGAATTGTGAAGCGAATTTAAGCGAATTTAAGCGAATTTTTGAGACGGTCCCTAAATTCATTCCAAAAATCGTATAGATAGCACAAAGACCCAAAAGAAAATTGTTTTTGTTTTCCAGACCAAATGTTTAAGGTAAACAGGCCGTTGCCCGACCAACCAACTAATTTGTGAGTTTTCTTAAATCATAACTTAAACTCAAGAAGCTCGTGTTAAGGTTTAGTAGTGTGCGAAAAGCATTTCTGGACCAAAGTGTTTCAGTAGTTGAGCAAAAAATGGAGATGCTTTTTCATTTCTTTAAATCTATGATGAGTCATTTTATAGGATTAAATTATAGCAATGCATGAAAATCAGGAGAATCGGGATAATCAGCTTCCGATTGCATACAATTAGTTGACATTTAGAGAAGATATGAAACAGATTTTCTCTAAGTGTCAAATATTTGTATATAATCCGAAGTTGATTATCCCGATTGTCACGCAATTTAGGACTCGTTTACATGAAGACTTTCTATAGGCGAATGAACTGTCATGGCTTCTGTGATTGGTTAAATTTTTCCGTTTCCAATCACAGAAGCCATGACAGTTCATTTCGCCCGCAACGATTTTCCATGTAAACGTGTCCTTAGTGTATGGTATGTTTTATGTCTTTAACGGCCTGACCCTACATCAATCCCGATAGTAGTTCCTACCCCACCCCCTTTCACATTAGACCTATTGTTAACTTTAAATGAGTATCTTTCGTTTTGTAAACTAACTATAAAAGACTGGTTCACAGGGGTGGCAGGTTTTTAAGAGGAGGTTTTAACCCTCAAAGAAACTTGAATTTTGGCAATAAACTGCATTCAAACTTAAGCTTACCCTGTATAACCATAAATAGCATCTGCAAATGCTTGTATAATAGGCGACGAAGCAACATCATCAACATCGATTGAGTCCACAATAACTGCAACAGTGATTGTTCCAGATTTTGCTTCATGAATGAATTTCTTTTGGCTGTCTTTATCTAACTTCTCTATACCAAGGATGGTTGTACTTGATTGGCGTGGAACATGACGTGGCAGGTCTGTTTTTTTAGGCTGGTCACTGATGAATTCACTAGAAAAATGAAGGACTTCTATGAATAATGAGTCGTCATACTAAGTCTGGCAAATAGAGTGAACATATATAGGGATCATCCTCATAATTCGTATGGACATTCGAAGCAATTTTTACTCAGAAGAAGTGTCTTTATGCATGCATACTATGCACAAAGATCAAAATGAAACAATTTGTGATACATATTTTGCGAACGTCCTCTTTGAGCAATTAGTGCGCTGCTTTACTTAAGTACTTGCTAAGTACCCAATCATTGTTTCTAAGGAAACGATATTAAACATAACAATTTGGAATGAGCCCTTGTTTGGGTTGAATCTGAAGCATCACAATTTCGGTATTACGAAACTCAAGCGGCTAAGTAAAGACAAAATAATTTTCTTTCTGGACAAAATACATAACTTTCAGCACAATTCATTTGTTAACAAGATTCGTATAGAATCTCGTATTCATTTTCATACAGGAGTGTCTTTCTGCATACTTACGATAAGAATTTTCAGGACGGGCCCTAAGGAACAGAGATGAGAGTGCATTTTCCGCACATCCGGAAATAAAAAAACAACAACAATGAAACGCAAAGGGTTTTTTGTTACAAAAAATCCGGAACTGAGATATGACTAATACGGAAAACACTGTAGGAGATACAGTCAAAGTTCGATACTTCGAACTCCCAAGGGATGGAAATTATTGTTCGAATTATCGAATGTTCGAGTTATCGGACGGATTTCCCTATGTAGAAGGGTTCAGGGGGAAAAGAGTTTGTTCGAATTATCGGAATGTTCGAATTATCGGGCAGTCGAATTATCGGACTTTGACTGTATTTAGATTTTAATACAAAGTGAAAGGAATTACCTTGCAATAGGAATAATACAACTGATAAGCATCCCTAATACGACTATCACAATAAAGCCAATTGATGAAATATTATACCTAAAAAAGACAAGATGGATAAGAATGGACAAATTAAAAGACAACAAGACATCCCTTTGAAACCGAACACTTGGGACTTTACGCAGAGTGTAATCTACGACGGCAACGCTGTATTTACCTTGCATTCCATTCTGCAGGATGGAATGCATGTAGTTTATATACACAAAGGAGAATTATTCGTTGTCGTCGTAGAATAGACTGTGCGTAAAGTCCCAAATATCTGCATAATATAGCGTTCGTAAAAAATATTTGCTTAAATTCATTTTACGTATTGCTTTCATTTTCATCTCAGAAGAAGTATCTTTGTGCATACTCTGTATGCGAAATCACTACTCTTCTGAATGAAAATTGACAGAAATATATCCAATGTGTAGGAAGCAAATGTTTGAGACAGTTTCTTAGGTATACGCTGAATAAATGCAATTCATTGGACGATAATCATGTAACCTAAAAGTGAAATCATTATCCTCCTTTCAAATGTGTTATATTAAGGAACCGTCTCAACAATTTTCAATTCAGAAGAAGTCATTGTGTAAACTTTGTATGCAGAATGATCCTTCTTCTGAGTTGAAAATGAAACGATTTATAAGCGAATTAAAGCGAATTTTTGAGACGAATCCTAAGGATTATAACGGGATATTGGAATCATTTGCAAAATTGACATCAATTTTGCAAATGATTGCTATGGCATGCAGACTGTTGTGGGGAAATCTTGCATTAGATCTATTAATAACTTTAACTGGGCATCTTTTGTTTTGTAATTAAACCATAAAACACTGGTTCACAGTTCAATTCTCTAAATTTTCGATCACTATAACCCAATTTGAGATGCGTCAGACACCGTGTGTCAAATTCACCTTAGTAAAGTATCTTTATGCGTAAAGAAGAATCCACGTCTCTTGAATTCTTGTGACTCAAACTTTGCTACAAAAAGTTGCTTTTAAGAGATTACAAAGGTTTTAAAATGGGTATTCGGGGTCAAATCTAGAATAGGATGTTCCATCAGTTTAATAAGGGCAATATTTCAGCAAAATAACCCTAAAAACAAAGAAAACTGAAAACTAGGTATATGTAGGGTCATTTTACATAAAGGGGCACTTTCACCATCATAATTCGGAAGCAGCCATCTGTACGTGTTCTTCAAATTATGTGTTCTGTAAATATTTGAAAAATAGTGTCCTTGGTGTCCTTGGTGGAGTTCATTTTTAGCATTGTTGCAAGCATAAAGCCTGCAACTATGCTAAAAATGCACTCCACCATGCTCGATTTTTTAGAGATTTTCTGCATATTTACAGAACAGATATTTTGAAGAACACCTCTGGAGAAATGCTTCCGATAATTCAAGGGTCAGCGTCAGATTTGCGGACGCTTAAAAGCCCTGGATTAGTCTCTGTCCTTACCAGCTAGGCGAATCTAGTGAATCAACTACATGTTGTATTACACCATATGTTTTCTTCACAAACTCCCAAATAGCTCCCTGCAAAATAAGAAAATACAAAACTTAAAAATAGAACGACCAAGCCAAACTCCAAAAGCATATTTTAGCTATTAATTGCCATGGAATATGATATTTAATTATTTAAGGAACGAATCGTCTCAATATTTCATAAATCCTATTGGCTCATACGTAAACTACTAGCAAACTTTTTTCAATAATTACAAAAGTAGAAAATAATTTTTTGTGGTTATATAAGTATATGATTTAATACACCTATGCGACAATTTCGTCCATCTTTATTTTTTTTCTTAAAATTATGCTCATATTTGAAAGCAGCATCGAAAAATGAGTAGATGGTCAAATATCAAGTTTAAAGTTTAACTTGAAGAAAACTTTCTTTTTCATTTCACTATTTTACAACAAGAAAAATATAGTTACTACAGTGGACTCTCTGTTATTCGACTCCCCGTAATTCGAACAACTTCATAATTCAAACAGGGTTTCTTTCCCCGCGAAGACTTTATCTCCATAGGCCAACTTCCCATAATTCGAACGATTATTTTTTCAACGTGTGAGTTCGAATTGTATAGCGAGTCCACTGTACTTAAAAACAGTGACCAAGAAAAAAATCCGTTGTGTTTCTCAGGTTTTTTAAGTATCTATTATGACTTACATGCCAGTGTTCATCTTTAAGTTCCGAAAGATCTGTTTCAAAACGCAATTCCTCTTCACCATTCACATGCTCTGTGACATAGAAGTCCAATTCTTTAATCGAACTATCTGATCCACACCAACCATTTCCAAACCAATCGTAAAGTACTTTATCATTTGGTTGACGCCATAACAGTAAAATCTATAAGATCAATATACAGGTACTAATCAAGGCCTTTTAAGCGTCCGCTGTCGGACGGTGTCCCTTCAGGGTTGCCACACAAAATCAAGTCCAAAATTCCAGAAGAATCAAGGAAAATTTTAAAAACATTTTCCATCAGAAATAATTCTATTATTACGAAGAAAGCACGTAATAAATAAATTTCGGCATAAGTTTTTGTAAGTTAAAAGTTATCATAATATGATAATAACTATATAGCCAAGTAAAAAAAACCATTAAAATATATGGTGTTTGTTCGATAGTTTTACTGAAGTATATACCATAGTGTACAATGGGTATGATCGCCCCTTCGTAGCTAATGCTAGGCTTTTTGGGATGCTCCCCTTACTTAGAAATTGTCTCTCCCCCCCCCCCTCTGGATTATTTTCACATTGTGCCCTTTCTGAATAGCACCTCATGTAATACCTTGAATCGACCCAGGATAATGGGCGGAAATATTAATTTTTATTGACTGAGATGTAGCGTAGTATATTCGCGAGACACCAACATAGTTGGGCTGGCCAAGAATTTTTTAATTTTTATCTATCTAGAACCCCGGAAAATACACTTCCACTGAACAGATATTTTCTGCCAAACAACTGTAATAGACTGTTTTCTTCATCTTGCTTGTGACAATGCCACCCTTACTACTGATAAAATCGGATAAGTACCTCAATATTTTTAGTCCCCCCACCTTTTAGCCAATTTAGAATTTTACTTACTGTGAGTTGCATATAACTTCCTGTATTAAGAAGAATTTTGCATAAGAAATAAAGAAACATTAATGATAACACAAATAAGTTAGTGTGGTTATAGCAAAACTTTTTTCAATATATCACGCAAACATAAAACCAGGATATTTCCAGGAGAAATAAGAATATTTCCCAATATTTCAGGAGCACCAAAATATTCCAGGAGTTCCCAGGAGTGTGGCAACCTTGCCCTTTAATAATGGTAGTGAAGTGCCTATTTTATGTAAAATATTCTTAAAAAAAACCCTGTTTTCAAAGAAAACTAGGTATTTTTAGGACTATTTACATAAATATTTCCCTTATTAAAACTGATCGCAGATGCTGCTCTCTTATTCTAGATTTGACCCTGTTATATGCAAGTTATATCAGTTATTAAGGGTTGGTCTTAGCGATTAGTTCCATAGATCATTTCATGTTCAACTCTAGAAAAGGTTCTATAATAAGATATGCACAATGTTCGAAACGTGTACGATATCTATAACCATAGTGGGCACCCCCTCCTTATTTAAGGGTAGGATGAGGTATCCCAAAATTTGGAAAAGGGGGGTAAAGCAATTTTGAGATATTAAGGGGGATTGGTAAAAAGAGGGGGGGATTTAAAAAGGGGGGATTGACCTGTTTTAGGGAACGTTTATTTTATTCAGGTTATAATAGCCCAGGTTATAATCTCCTGAGTCCTATCTCTTTCAACACCAACCTAAACCAAGCTTCTCTTCTCTTGAGCAGATAGGAATTACATGTCAGATACTATGTAAAGATCTTTTTCTGTAGTATTAGTATGCCCTTTGGATTAGGACACGTGTGTGTACAGCGATTGCCGCAAGAGCGCAAATTGCTGTGGGTGCGCAAAATGCGGGGGGATGGAAGATTTAAAAAAGGGGGGAATACAAAAAAGGGAGGGGGTGATTTCTTAGAGGGTTCCACTTCAGTCGTTCTGGTCGCGTGAATGGAGCGACTAGTCGTGCGATCAAGCTACCATTTTAACCAAATTATTGCGTAATTTCTTTGATTCTGTATCCTGATTGGTTGACTTTACCAGTCGCTCTACCAGTCGCTCGAAAAGTTCAAATGGATTGAACTTTTTCAGGGGGGATGAGACATCTCTTCTCACTGTGATAACCTCTGCAATAGAGCATTTACTATATAGCCAAACAGGAAGCCAATTGCACTCAAATATACTACTGCATAGGTATAAGATAAAAGTATTGAACTATACAGGAATGTTAATAGATAGATATCGAATCAAATTGATAAATGAAACATATGAAAAACACAAACCATAAGGTTTCTTCTCAAAACTCTGCTTAAAGAATAAACGAATTTTCATCTCAACAGAAGTGTCATTGTACATACAAGTATGCACAAAGACACTTCTTCTGAATGAAATTGATAGCGATTTTATAAAGCGTATTTTTGACACTGTTCCTTAAAAATAATTGTGGGAGAGAATTTTCAATTCAGCTGAATGGAGAACTACAAGGTTACACAAACCTCCATCGGTGTAGAACCATCAGAACATGGAACATTTGATACTGATCTTCGTTCAAAACTATTTATAAACTTCTCTTGTATATCTTCATAAATGTAAAAGAAACGAACACGCTTTTTCTCATATTTCTCTTGTTTAGCCATTTGACGTAACTTCCATACATGAGTGCTGAAATTTATTTTCGCCTTACCAACCAGAACAACACAAAGCCTAGAGAAAGATATTTAAAAAAAAGTTTATAATTTAAAGGCATTTAAATAATAATTACAGATTTAGTGCAAAGGATGACTATCGTAACAACCTTTTAAACTTTTGGTTTAACCAAAGTTACACTAATCACCAGGCATTGCTGTGAGAGGTGCACAATAGCGCGCGCACCTACCACTCGCCTAAACAGCCACTTAGTAGCGTTTTTTTTCGCTCACCTAAAACGTTAAAGTAACCTGGATGTTCTGTAATAATCTGCACTCATTAGCTGCAAAATACTGTTTTAAATTGGGTAAACTTCAGCTATACAATTTTATCAAGATCATTGTTCGAATATTGCTACAAGCAGCTGCCATACTTGTTTTGATCCATTGTTTTGAGAAGATAAAACATACTCATTGACATAAAAATCATTAATAGAAAAGTTTTAATTTAGAACATTGCGATACAAATTTTATGGACGACGCCATATAAGTCCATTATATAAATTGTATTATGAAATATGTGTTATTATAAGACCTTTTCAAATAATATAGCACGCTCAAGGGACCGTCTACAAGATTCGTATGGAAATTCACAACATTCTTCATAAAGAAGAAATGTCTTTGAGATTTTGAATTTTGTGGATCATCTCTAACATTAAAAACTGCATCGGTTTAAAATAACGTACCATCTGCGTGAAGCTGCCATTTTAGGGCAAAGGTCGTCAAATAGTTGTTGTGAAGATAATCTTGGTACAAAAAAGTATAAATTCTTTGAAACCAGTTCTCGCAATGTACCTCTTTTTAAAGCAGAACCCTGCAAAATAAAGAAATAAAATAAAATTAGAAATGTTTACAAACAATAATTTAAATGAAAAGTTGCCCTGGATGTTTATTTAAAAAATCGTTTTTACCATAGGCGTTCATTTGGGAGGATTATAAATGTTTTTGACATGTTTTTGGCAAGGGACAAGTGATTTCCAGCGAATTAAATACAAAGAGTATCTTGTTTAAACATCTTACGCTTAAAATTAAAGAACATTGTTCAAAATATCCATAATTTGATATCCAAACTTTTAGTTTTTAATTTCTCTCGGAAAAGGACCCCTTAGTCATGGTCGTTTATGCAGGAGGGGGCGTTTATTCCGGAGAGGCGAGAGTGGGTGATAGATCGGCCATATACCGTACATTTATCCAACCATGCAGTAGTGATGGATTTTTTAAGATTGTATTTTAAGTAAAAATTAAAATTATTGGATTAGGCCAAATATGAGCCGATGATCAAAATCTCAAATCTTTATACAAATGCACTGTTCAAAAATCAACGATGGTAGATGTACATGTCGGATAGGTGTATATTCAGGCCCTATTTCAGACCTTTTATGGGTCCGACAATCGGAAGCTTTCCCTTAAATAATGAAGAGGAAATTTAGGACTTTTTAGGACCTTTTAGGACTTTTTACATAAAAACGCCCTTTTTGAACTTATCGGACGCTTCCCTCTTATGCTAGAATAGGCCCTGATATTAACCCTTGTTTCCAATCAATGGCATCCTTAGTTAGATATTTGTGGTAAATTCACATTAACTTTGTTTATTTGTCACTAATTTAATACAGAAGAGCGTAAGATGTTCATGTGAGAAAAAGTGTCTTCTATGCACAATGACACTCCTTCGTAAGTAACATTGATTCGCATTTCATTGACAGTTCCTTACTCATATAACTAGATAAAAGAAATCCCTGAGAGTGAATGATATTTCTTCTTACCCTTGCAATAGCAACTGGAGACGATGGTTCCTCTTTCAAAACAACCACAGCAGGGTCATGTGTATTGATTTGATATTTCTCACGTAACCGTGTTGTATGTAAGTCACGTACATCAACATATGCAAATTTCATCTTAGAACGATATTCGTATGCAACAACTTCAAAAAGTAATGGAACAAATATATGCTTACTAAACAGCAAGCACTGAGGTTTATTATCTTTGAAACTTTGTTCGAAATAATCTTTATGGTTATTTGTAACCTGGAAAAGAAAAGAACATGGTTTAATACTTAGTATGCACAAAGACATCTCTTCTGTGATGAAAATGGTACGATTTTTGATACGAATTCTATGGAAGGTCTCTGATTCTGAAATAATAATATGAAACGAACCTTCACTTGAACACCAAAATACGTTAAATACATCACAATTGATTAAAGAAGACATATTGTAGAAGTTCGATAGTAGGTGCCCCGCTTACTTACAGTGTTAGTAGCCCTTTTATGTGCTTACTTTCAGAGGACGCCTACAATCGGGGGCTACTATCGGAGGTTTACTATGGGAGTACTGCAAGTGGCCTGTTATAATTACATCTACAATCGCGGGGACATCTACTATCAGGGGCGCCTACTATCGGACTTCTACGGTATTACGAATTTACAAACCAATTGACTTTCACCTAACGTGAGAAAACCCTTGTTCAAACTTCGCATAAAGTGAAAAAGCTAAATTTGATAGATGTTGTACATGGTTCATAAATAAAAGCTATGTTACTGTGAATTATAAAGTAAATACCAAGCAAATCGTCTATATCAGTATTGTCTAAAGTGTGGCCACTGATCTACCTTGTGTAAGGTTAGCTAAGGTTTGTCTCAAAAATGTATATCAATTTTCATTCAGAAGAAGTGTCTTTGTGCACTCCATCTGAGATAGAAATGAATCGATTTGTGAATTTGAGATATTCTGAGATATTCTTCATCTAAGACTATAAGGAACCGTCTCAAAGGTTGCCTTTATAAATTCGCTTCCTTCCTGTCAATTTTCATCTCAGATGAAGTGTTATTGCGCATACTTTATATGCACAATAACACTTCATCTAGGATGAAAATGAAGCGATTTGTGAAGCGAATTTAAGAATTTAAGATCAATCATCTAAAAGGTAAGGGACCGTCCACAATATTTGTTTTGCAAATCGTACCATTTTTAACACAGAAGAAGTGTCTTTGTGCATACTAGGTATGCACAAAAACACTCCTTCTGTTTGAAAATTTATACAATTTTTAAAAGAATTTTGTGGATAGTCCCAAAGATTTCCAATATACATACCCTGTAAATCAAATCATGTGGTAACAATGCTGATAAAAATTCACGAATTCCTCTCTCGTGAATTTCACTACTTTTATATTTCACAGGTCTTCCTGCAACAACCCCAATAAATTGTGGATAGCCTTGAGCACCGATATCTCTTGCTAAGCGTGGATCACGATCGTAATTTAATTCATAAACGCCGATACCAATGTTATTCATGTTCTCCGTAAGTTGTTCCCACATTGGTTGTAAACGCACACCTAAATAATAATAAAAATAATCAAAAACGAAACTGAAAACATTTTTTGCAATAGGTCAAAATTATTGGTAGGATACCAATTTGTTTGTTATTTATTGTTTTTATGTAACATTTTATATGAGTTAAGGGACCATCAATAAAAAGTCGTATGGAAACTCGTACCATCAATTTCCATCCAGAATAAGTGTCTCTCTCTATGCATAGTTAGTACGCATAAAGACACTTTCTATGTGATGAGAATGGTACTCCTTTCCATACAAATTTTGTGGACCCCCTCTCTTGGGGAATGGTTCCTCCAATTGCATCACTTCTGGTTATCTTTATTAAGTGTTTGGTAACTATCACAATAAGTATGGAAGTATCAGAATTCGTATCTATTTTCATATAGAAGGAGTATCTTTGTACATACTTAGTATGCACGAAGACACTTCATCTTTGATGAAAATGGTACAATTTTGGATACAAATTTTGTAGATGGTCCTTAATGAAAAGGTAACATGCAAGGGCAAAAGAAATATTTTAAAATAAATCTTACATTCAAAACAGATTTCTCCATATATTTGTATTAGAAACAACTTGGTATGACTATCCGGTAAAACTACATTTTCCCAACTATATCTTGTTAACATATTAACTTTGTTTTGTGCATGTGAATGATAATTTGAACCAAACGTAAAATCATCAAAAATAAATGAATGTCCTTTCCGAAATTCATGAAAGAAATGACGATGTGGGTCAACACGTTGATTATTTTCTCCTGTAGTACCAAATGTATCGTATTGTTCCTTTTTCTTCGGGTCAGATAGTATCTAAACAAAATAAGGGTTATCTATAGTACAGTATTAAAACTGGTATCACTACCATAAAGGTATACTTAGTATGCATAAAAACACTCCTTCTGTATGAAAATTGATACGAATTTCGATACAAATTTTGTGGAGGGTCCCTTAAAACATAGAATGTTTAGAAGTATTTATAGAGTACACCTATGCACAACCTTAAAAGAGAGAAACATTTTTTTATATATTTACTCACTTCATAAGCTTCATTGATTTCCAACATTTTCGTTTCTGCTCGAGGGTCATCGCTATTTTTGTCAGGATGCCTAAAAATGAAATTCTGCGTTATAAAATATATAGCCCGCTAATGTACATAGTGGCCAATATGGCAGAAAATGTATTGTGTATATACTTTAATATTATAAGCCTTGGTGAGCCGCATTAAATCTTTGTGCTCTTTTTTTTTTATTTTGAAACATGTAACCGTAGATACAATATGCCTTATTTTAGAAATTTATTCCAACTACTTGTGCATGCATAATCAAAATTTTAATACTAAGTATGCACAAAAACACTCCTTCTGTATGAAAACTTATACGAATTTCCATACGAATTTTGTGGACGGTCCCTAATAAAACCGATAGTCGGACCCACTTTTTTACTAAAAAGTCTTTCATACTTATATCAATAGTTATCAACGATGCCCAATTTGATGTAGATAATGTATATGAGAAAAAGTATTCTATATATATCTGACCAAGCTTCTAAAGTAATTGGTTTGCAAATGTTGGAACTAGTACTCAAATTTCCCTCATTTTTCCCTGACATTTTCCCTGATATTTATCTCCAGAATTCCCTGATTTTTCCAGGTTTTCCCTGATTTACTGAATTTATGCCCTTTTTCCTGGTTTTCCAGGTTTTCCAGGTGGCATATGAACCCTGCTTTAGGACTATTTTGCATAAATATTACCCTTATTAAACTGATATGGCGCTGCCCTCCTAATTCTAGATTAGTACTTTGTTTCAAATATCATTTAGAAATAAATTATTTTTTTTAAAAACGAGTTTCTACATATTTCGAATGCACTTCTTTTGGGATGAAATTGGTATTGAATAATTTTATAATTGACGACATATGTACAACACGGTCCACAAAATTCATATCACAATTCGTACCATTCGCATCACTTAAGAAGTGTCTTTGTGCAAGTGAGCACGAAGATACTACTTTTGCATGAAAATTGACACAAATTTCCATACAAATTTTGTGGACATTTCTTAATTTATACTTAAAAAACATTTTAAAATATTTAAAGCTCTACTTACCATTCTTTAGCTAACTTTCGGTAAGAACTTCTTATAACATTTAATGGGTCAGAACGTTTAACACCCAGTATTACATAGGGATCATTCAGACCAACTATGGTTGATATAAATGAACATAAAAGAATATTCAGAATCCAACAATAATACATTCTAGTTGTCTATTTTGTCTATAAAATACAAAAATACCAAGTCAGAGATCAACAACAGAATTTGTATTACTAATCTGTTGATTGAATTTGGACACCAAGAATAGTGAACAAATACAGAATCTCCCAATTTTAACAATTTTTAAGGTATCTGATTTGTTTTTTAGGATTAGTTAAAATATATGAATTGCATTTTTTTGCAATACTACGCTTACCCAGATTTTCGCAATATTTTCACATTTTCAACTCTCACTATTATAAGAAAGGTCCAGTTAAATGTTATGGCTGCAACTGTTCTTGTATGTACATTTGGTATATATTGAGGAAATTGCTTTAGGCAGGTTTACTACAAAGTCTATCTGCAATAATGAGCTTCTAAAAATGGACAAAACTCAAAAAGCGATTTTTCCCTAGATTCATCCTAAAAATAACAGGTATATACTTCAACAGCTAATAACTTTGTTTGTAGGAAATTAGTCCTACATGTACTAATATTCTTGAAAATTTCAACTTTGTATAGATAGGGCAACAGCTGAGATAGCATGCTAAGTCAGTTTTGTTTTTTTCTAAGTTGATTTATTACAAAAATAATATGCTAAAACTTAAAACTTGATGTGTTTGCTTTTGATATATCACCTCTTTGACAGCGTTTTTGGATTCTCTATACCCTCAAAAATGGCCAGGTACAAAGTTCATGGTCCCAGGACATTCTAGTCAATATTTATGAAGGTTTTTTGAACAAAAGGAAATCCATAATGGCAGCCGCACCTGAAAATTGGGGCAATTTTAACCCAATTTTCAAAACCTGATGACTTGGAAACGAGTAGGAGTTAGGAGCTGCAATTTTGCATTTTTATTGCCTCATTTGGGTGAACATATGATTTGAATTTAAAGAAAATCTGAAGGGGTGGGTTACAAAATTGTATTTTTTGTCCTACTTTTATATGGAATTTACATTCGACATTCAAGTAAAAACTTCAATAGTTTTTCCTATATTTTCTTTTCAGCATCGAATTATACAGTTAGCTATACTTCTGGACAGGTTTGTAGTGCCGACGATATCCTTGTACTACGATGGAAATATAAACCTAAGGTAGATGGGTAAATCTAGCGGACACCCACTTCTACCCCCCCCCCCTTCTCCATAGCGGCCAAATGGCGGCTTAACATGCCAAAACCAAATCGTTGACGGCCTCTTAACGGCCCATATTGCCACTACTACGCAGTACCCTAAGATGGGTTGACTTTAATAACCCAGGTGACTTTGATAGGTACGATTTTCATGTAAGTAAACAATGTGCAGGTTAGGTTGCATATCTGTTGCATATTGGGATGCCTCGTGACCTTGTGACCTTGTGTTTGTTTTATATTTTCGAATGCACATTGTTGGGTTTGTGTATCTTACATGAAAAAAAATTAACGCATGACTTTTACACGCAGGAATGATTCGATAAAATATAGTCAAACAGCCCCTTTATCATACCGAAGTGGATATTCGTCCAGTGGCGTTATGATACAGCAATTTCATGTAATGACAACATGGTCGCAATTTTCGATTTTTCAGTTTCAACTTAAATTAAATATGAAAAAATTGAAAATGGCTGAGCTTTGCTCAAAGATTAAAACTGTTGTACTCACGCTAGAGATGAGAGGTTTTCAGCACTCTTTTTGGTTTAAAAATTGTTGTCTTTGGTCGAATAAACGAACCGAATAGAGACGAAATTATATGCACCCTCAAATCGCTTAAGAATGGCAAAGCTGTGTTTTGATCGCTGAGGTGAACGGACCACTAGCCAAAATCGTCTGGCAAACTAAAATAATGTAAGGCGTATCAAATACAAGAAGCTTAGGGAGATGAGGATGATCAATTTAAAGTGATAATC
>JAUCNQ010001684.1:0-14246 GCA_032352715.1 Bougainvillia muscus | reverse complement strand
GCTGATGATTCTGATAAGATGAAACTTAAAGTTCTAAGTTAAAGTTTATTCTTATCTTTCCTTATTATTATTATATATAATAGGTATAAAAATAAAGTGCCGGTAAAATATGTAGTAAATTTTTTTCATTATTAGTTCTGTCAAGTCTACCAAATAATTAAAAGTTAATGTTTTATAAAACAAGCACAAAACTTTTGATGCAGTATAACGTTTCTATGAAGCAGTAAAATAGGCACTGCATAAAAAATTATGTTTTACGTGAAGGATTTTATCAACCAACCTGATGAAATCTGGAGTAAAACTCCTTACCAGATTTCAACAGGTTTTTTAATAAAATCATCCAAGGCAACATAACTGTTCATGCAGTGAGGCTATCGCAAAGTGTAAAAGTTAAAACAACATCCTTCTTATGTGAGTATCTAAGTTGATTGAAACACTGACCTATTTGTGAAGAGACTTTGTTCTTTTGTTGTCGTATTCTCAGTAGCCTGATCCCTTCATAAATAGTACCAAGAAACAGAAATGCGGCCAAAGCAATCACAAGATATAATAATGTTTGTTGATACAATGGTGCACGATAGCTTAAATAACTGATGACTTCTTCTTCAGTAGCATCTTTTGAATCTTCTTCTGAATTATCTGGACCACTGACTGATGCGATTACTGCATTCTGTTTGGCTATGTCCTAAGAAAAAGTGTTAAATTACATACTTTTCATTCAGAGGCATTGGGGAGCTAAGCACAGTCTAATCTACGACGGCAACGTAGAATTAGCCTATATACACAAAGGTAAATATCACGTTGCCGTCGTAGATTAGACTGTGCTTAAGCTCCCTATAACACGTTTGGGACCGTCCTCAAGATTTGTATCTTATAACGTGCCATTTCGATCTTAGAGAAAGTGTTTTTTTACATAAGACAACTTCTTTGTATCTTAGCCATAAACAGTTATAAAAGCAGCAACAAATTCAACAAAATAAATGGTTAACAAAATTAAAAACAACGAGATTAATTAAGCACATACTCTACCGGTACACATAGAGGCGTTTTAATGAAGTATTTTAGACATCATTTCTGAAGTTTTGTTTGATTGGATGCCTTACATGAACAATAGAAATGACTTATATATTAAACAGTAAGTTTAATAAATGTATTTATTTAAAAACCATTATTTATAGCACAACGAAATTTTTACCTTCAGTATTTGACTCCATGCTTGATCAGTTATTTCGGTATTATCTTTCGCATATTTAGTTGCACAAACTTTTAACAATTGCAAATCACCATATGTAGCCAATTGAAATTTTGTAGGAAATTCAATCACTTTATCCACTTCCAAACCATACTCCGTAATATTTCTTTTAATTGTTGCCATGATGTATTGATCAACCAATGCGTATTTGATTTGTTTAGTGCGCAAAGGTTCCAACAGTTCTTCGTATGTTGAGTAAGTTACGTCTAAGAAATGGATTCACAAATAAATATGTTTGGAGCATTCGTTCAGCACTATAAAATTACATATTTGTGCTTCTTGTAAATTGCATAGCAAGGTAAAGGTCTTGATGTTTGAAAATGTATTTTATGTGGATTAGCCTAATGTAGAATTAAATCTTATTTAATGCTAAGATTCTAATCTTCAGATTAATAAGCTAATTAGAGATTAAGAGTTCCCATCTCTCTACCTGACTGAATAGAATTTTATAGAGGAAAAGTTTCAGAAACAAATTGATCAGCTTAACAAGCAGGTAAAAGGGTTGAAAGTTAAAGCCGGCATATTCTAATTCTCATTATTTATACTTTGAAAAGTAATTTATTCTTATTGCAGAACACTTACTTGTACTAAACTTGGGCATTTTACTCTCCCCATATTCATACTCAGTTGTTCCAGATACTGCAATTACCTAACAAAAAGACAGAACAGCACGAAATCAGAAATTAAATATTGCAAATATAACACTGCTAAAAAGTTCAGATATCTTTTAACAATTTCTTCAAACAACCCGGTTGACATATCTTTTGATCGTTAGACTTTTCTTTTTCTTTTTTTTCTTTTTTTTTAAAGTAGTCTCTCATTACAAGGTCCTAAGACCACTGCTACAAGGTAAAGAGCTATGTAAGGATTCATGCAGAAGAAAGGAAGTGTTGTACATTAGTGTTTGAGGGCGTGTTCAGAAGAACAACAAGAGCGTGGAAGAGAATTCCAAAGATAAGAGGTACGAGGAAAGAAGCCGTCACTGTACATGGAGCAATTACGTGTTTGCACAGTAAACTGATGAGACCTGCTTGACAGACGAGTAAAGCAGCGGTAATTTTTCAAAGGAGGAGTAGGCGCAGAAAGTTCAGCTGAGCAACGGCCATGGAAGTATTTATAGAAAAGGGACAAAGAGGCAACATTCCGACGATGTGATGACGAATCCAGTTTTGAGGAGAGAGATCTCGTACTATGACATTACAAATACGATGTTGTATACGATCCAATAGATTAAGATGTGGCAGGAATACTCCATGCACGGACGAATAGTTGATTTGTAAAGATACAAAATGCTCTCAGGAGTGAGATAGCTCCTAGCACGCAACAGAGAACCAACTTTCATATCAGCTGATTTGGCTATGGACTGGATGTAAGTCCCCCAAGAAAAGTCTTTGGACAAAGTTATACCAAGGAGACGGAAAGAATCATTCTCAGACAAGTTTGATCCATCCATCGATATGGGAAGTAGGATTGGTTTTCTAAAGTGGTTTATTGAAAGAAGCTCTGTCTTCGAAGAGTTGAATGTCACCAGCCACTTTTTACACCATTCAGAAAGATCAGGTTCAAGATCACTTAACTTTGTCGAACAGTTCTGCAGATTTACCCAAGTACGAGTACAGTGTTGAGACATCGGAATAGATAGCAAGCTTACAAAGGATGTGATCAGGAAGATCATTAATGAAAAGAAGAAAAATGGTAGGAAGAACAGACCTTTGGGGGGCCAAGCATTGATTGAATGGCAAGATGAAGGTTGAATGGCAAAAAGAAGATTGTCCGTCAAGGACAACCTTGATTTTACGATCATGAAGAAAAGAAGAAATTATGTCGAACATAGGACCAGTCACATCATAAGCCCGAAGCTTCTTCAGAAGTCCTGCATGCCAAACCTTATCAAGCGCCTTAGACATGTCAAGAGCAACAGCTTTTGCCTTATCAGATACATTTAAAGCTCGATAAATACGTTCAGAGATGACAGTAAGCATATCAGCAGCGGATAGACCAGGTGTCGATCAACGAATCAAGGTGCTTTACCAAGGTGTTATTAATAAAAGAGTAAAACACCTTACAGATAACAGGAAGAAGACTAATTGGCCTATAATTACGAGGATTAGACCGATCCTCACAGTTTTTAAAGACGGGAATCGCAGAAGGAAATTAGAATGAAGAAGGAAAACACGATTCAGAGACACACTTTATTAAGAGCTTGGACAGAACAGGTGACAATTCAGGAGAACAATTCTGAAGAACAATAACTGGAATACCATCAGGTCTAGTAACTTTAGACAAATTCAGACTCGCAACAATGACGGCAACCTTTTACGGAGTGATCTGACTTTCGCGAAGCAGTTGTTCAGTTTTAGGTGGAAAATCAGGGAGTAGATGGCCGCAGTCATTAAGCGTAGAGTAAGAGCTGAAGAGCTTAGCAAAGACTTCTTCTTTGTCCTTGAATGATGCTAGAACTTCTGGACCGTTTCATAGAGGAGGGATAGATTATTTATTGTTACCTCTGATACTTTTGACGTTTCGCCAAAAGTCACGAGAGCCCTTTATGATATAAAATGCAGTCATGAGTTCGCTGCTCATACTCTTCCTTAGTATTCTGAATGACAGCTTTACATCGGTTGTGAGCTACAGTAAATAGCTGTTTGCTCGTTATAGAGTCATCACGCTAATATTGATGAAAAAAGTGATTCCGATGAGCAATGGCAGCGGCACATGCAGGAGAAAACGAAGAGGATGAATGAGGTTTTTATCTGGTACGAGATGGCACGAAAAGCGTCAATACCAGCAGTGATCCCTGACGTTACTTCCTTAGCTAAATCTTCAGCAGGTTTTGAAAAGATCTCAGACCAGGAAACATCTCGAATGAAATCACGAAAGCTGTCCCAATCACCACGGTCATAACTAAATACATTCCGATGTATGGGAGATTCTTGAGCTGCTTGGCAATTCAGAGTAATCTTCGCAGAAACAACAACATGATTAGAGCCGTCAAGTGGATCATCAATTAGATCTTACAGATGCCAGGTGTAGAAGTCAAAAACAGATCCAAGAGTGAAGGAGTTTGAGTAATACGATCAGGAATACGGGTTGGAAAATCAACAAGTTGGGAAAGAGATTGAGAGAGAGCAAAATTGCAGGTTTCACTGCTGGAAGCACTAGTAACATAGGAATATTTAAGCCAGATTTCATGGTGAATGCTACAGTCGCCAAAGACTAAGATGTTTGCAGAGTTATGAATAGAGAGAGCCTTATCAATACTTTCAGAAACAGATTTGATAACAGGGCAATCCTGAGAGGAAGGAGAACGATAAATCAGGTAAAGATAACTTGTCGAATGAAGGTGAGATAGTCGGAAGCGCATTTAGGATTCATTGGAGTGCGGGCAAAAATACCTAACCATGCATGTGTTTAATAGAATCTATACGAGAGAGAGGAAGATAACCAGGAACGAGAAATTCATTTGATGGAATATCAGGTTTGAGATTTGTCTCACTAACAGCAAGAATGTCAGGAGATGTCAGTTTTACTTTAAGGATCCTATCAAACAAGCTGATGAATTCTGGAGTAAAATCTAGATTTCATACCATCAATTGTATAGCTAACTTGGTGCTAAGATACTATATGTTATCACAATTGTTGTGATTGCTTTTAAAGGATTTGAGATATAACCTGTCCCAGGTCTAGTCAAAATAAGGACGAAGACCAAGATTATCTGGTTTGGGTTGTATACTATAATTTATTGATCAAAAAGGGATCTTCTCTCGTAGATAATCAGAATCAGAAGAAAAAAGATTGGATGGTAATATAAGGAATTAAAAAATAAAAAACAAAATAATTCTTCTATACATACTAGTTCAGAAACTGAAATATGGCGATTTGCATGCGGTGTAACCATTGCACGAAAAGTTATGTTGTCCCTTAACGATTTTATCAACCAACCTGTTGAAATCTGGAGTTATACTCCATATTTCAACAGGTTGTTTGATAAAATCATTAACGTAAAACACATCACCTTTCATGCGGTGTGACCAGGTGAGATGGAGATACCAGGTATATTAGATTTAATTTGTCTGCATCAAATCTTACTAGTTCAGAAACTGTAGTAGATCTCATGCTAGCAATTTCTGATGATGATAATGATGAAGATAGATTACCAACAACAATTCCAGTTAAAACCAAACCAAATAAACACCAAAAGACGATATATATTCTACCACGAGATGTTTGAGGATATAAATCACCATATCTAAACATATAATTAACTATTAATCCAATTACACTGTACGAAAACCTAATCCAGTATTAAAATCTGACTTTAAAAAATCAGGAGTGATTTCAAATCAATTCTGATTGGATATTTAATACCCGATTAAGCTACTTCATATTTAATCCAGTTTTAAACAAATGAGCCCAGAAAATATCAAATAATCATAATCCGAACTGCTTATCTCGATATTTTTGCAGCATCCAACTTGAAAGTAATGTCTTTATATAGGCATACTTTTTTTACTGTAGGTATAACAAATATTTTGATATTTTAACCATGTATGGTATGGGCGTTTTCGTATCCCTATTTGGCAAAGGGGACCTCCTTTTCTTCTAAAGTACGAACTTTAACTTAAACTGAAAATTCGCACAGATATTCCTTAGCATAAATACATTTACAAAAAGTACTATTGGTGTATTGGGTCACATGTTTTCAAAAACAAAAATGAAAACCTCCTGGCAATAAAAGGAAACAAAACACCCAAACAATAACAAATTCTTTTGTTGTAAAAAACACATTGAGAATTTTTTTACACCCCCTGGTGACAAAAATAATATGACCCCCAAGCAAAGACTTTATTTATCATTAAATTTGGCAGAAACTTTTGGAATAAATAAAAAAGTCACAACATTTCAGTCTCCTGGTCGCAGTCCTTTTGGAGATATTAAAACAATATGGAGACGACAGGCTTTCTAGGGGTGAACTTCCCCTAACAAAAATATAAGCTTGCAGTAAACAGTTGATTCTTAAATTAATTGTATTAATAGTTACTTTAGGAAAATAAAATAGTTACTTACCCGACAGTTGTACTGGTCATAAATGCTAGATATAAACCTTCAAAGAATCCAGCTAATGACATTCCATGACCTTTATGCTCAACGTAAGTTGGTTCCTAAACATATCAAGCAAACGAAAAAATTTTAACGTTTTAAGTAAAAATTCAGCTAAGAAAGTTAGAATGACTACTAAGGTACCACCGGTAAAACTAATCTAAAGACTCGGTTATTCCCATAAGAAAATAAATAATGCAAATTCATGCTGTAATTTCTTACTTCCAGTAGTTATGTTATTAACAAATAGAGTTACAAAAATTAGAACAACAGTTCATTACAGTGGACGATTTAGACTTAATTTATTTAGACTTACAAATAACAGTTAACTAATAGTCATTATCTGTTAGCATTAAGTGTTAACTGTTAAGCGTTGATGGCATTTGGTCTTCATTTTATTGTTTTGACTAAGTTAACATGTGTTTAAAATCTCCTTATTCATTAACTAGAAATTTGACTTAGAATTCCCTACATAAATGGTTTCATTTCCATTTTAGAAGAAGTATCATTGCATGGGCGGACTCAGAACATAGTTTTACCTACTAACAGCAATAGAATGGAGATTGAAAGCATGCTCAAACTCATTAATGTTTAATTGCTTTTGTATGAAAATGGGTCTTTAAAGACCCATTATCATACAAAAGCTATTACGAATTAATCTGTTTAGTTCTTCATCGTGCTGATCTGACTAGGGCTGGACCCGCCACTGTCATTGTGCATACAGACCACATTTCTGCAGAATGGACATTGACATGAATGAAACGAATTGGTTTAGTGAATTTTTAAGACAAACACTTATTAATAGCTGACTTACACAAAACCAAAATATAATACCAGACAACAGATTCAATATCATATATAAGCCAATTAAAGGTAAGGTTACAGTAATACCATCAAGCAATGAACCTTCACTTTTTGCTGCCTTTTCAGTCGGATTATCCGGTACTGCTAAGAGGACAAAACCAGGACTTGTTGCAATCGTAATACCAGTAAATAATGATGAGATTCGACCATTGTCCTTGTATGGTAAGTGAAAAACATCACCATTGAATGTTAATTCCGAAATACTTTCTAGTGTTTTAGCACTAGAATAATTGTAGGAAAAGCTAACGTTAGCATTAAATGACTTGCAATGTCGTGCACAACTTAGAATACTTGCTTCAGCTAAATCAATCATCATTCCTTGTGGCCTTGGATGAGTTGAATTTGGATAATGCATGTAGGGCGGATAAAAACCATAATTGATCATCAGGTCGGATTGTGGTACGCGGCATGTTTCTAAGAATAATAATTAAAATTTAACTTAGGCTGCCATTCAGTGATCACATTGAAATAGCCAAGAAAGCGATTCAATAAGAAGATTTCTTAAAAAACCTACTTTCTATGTACAAATTAGTTAAAACAACAGTTTTTATTTAGATACTGTTCACAAAATTTGTACCACAAATCATACCAATTTCATTACAGATTTTCAGATACTAAAGATGCACAAGAACAGTTTTTCAGAATGAAAATAAATACTATTCTTTATGCATGGATCATAACGAGAAGAAAACTTCAGAGTTTTTTTTGTGTCAACGCATTCTAGTAAACCATAAGATAAAAAGACTACCAATATATCAGGACTATTATTATTAGCAATGAAATATCGATGCTTATACTGTAGAAGTCCGATAATAGGGGCCCGCTAACTTTCAGTTTAACCCTATTTGGCATGGGGGTGCAAAAAAAACCCTCCCCCTTTCCGTTGTGACTTTTAGTTGTTATCTACTACAAAACTTTTTCTGCCAAATTTCAAGAGAAATATTATCTCTGCTTGGGGTAATAGCATTTTTGTCACCAGGAGGTAAACACCAATTGAATATAATTTTCCTAAGGAATATCATTGAAATTACACGTGTACTTTAGAAGAAAATAAGGGAGGGAAACTCCTCCCCCAAACATCTTTTCTAATGGCATCCGTACCGACATCGCTAACTGTAGTTAATATCTGAAAGTCTACAGTGAGGAACTTTCTGGTTGATGAAAACAGAGAGATTGCTACCACTACAGCATTGCAGCATAAAAAACCTTACAGTTGAAGAAAATTTAACATACCAAACGTGGTAACATCGCTTTTTGGTCCATAATCAAAACTTGTTCTAGCAGCTACTGAGATACGATAACTACTATACATATCAAGACCTGTCAATATATATGAATTTTGATAACCAATATTAATGCTTTGTTCGTATCTTGGATAATCTTCAGGAATTAAACCTGTGGAATCTTTTATATAAAATATCACATAACCTGGAAAAAAGAGTAACTTAGAGAAAATATTTAACTTGGTTTCATCAAATTCATCAAAAAAAATTATTTGGTAAAAACCAAGCAGTCGGATCACATCCCCATAATGTCTTATAGAAGTTATGGGTCAGGTGGAATGTTGCAGCTCAAAACATTCCAAATCATTATAAAGTTCGAATACGAAAAAATTCGATTTACATTTAAAACGATCTGTGAGTAAAACATCGAGAGATAACAAACCTGTTTTAGGGCTTCTCCAAGCTTCATTAGGGATATGATTCCAGTCTATATAAGTTGAACTAGGTGATTCAAAACTCGTAGCTGTAACGCTTGTTGGAGGTAACACAGGAGCTGAAACGAATAATGTTAACACATAAGTTAATTGGTAATAAGGTTTTAGTATATTCCACATATTAGTGAAAATATGAGCAGCACAAGTTTAGAGCGTGCAAAATACCAGGAATAACAAAATGAATGAAGACACTATAGGGAGCTACAGGTTCATATTTTTAAAGTTAATGATGAATTGTTTATCGCATAGTAAGACTGCAATATGGCATACTTGTACTAGTTTATAATACTTTTACTGTTATATCACTGGCCTAAAGATATTATATCCTCTCATCTAGTTTGTCTTACATAAGTGACAAAGGCGGATTAAGAACATGCCTAATTGCAGCAGTTAATTAAAGACTCCAAGTCGTTAATTCTTAATTGCTTAATCTTCCGTACGATAAGCTATTAAGAATTAACATGCTAGTTATTCATAGTGATGTTCTGTGTGACTAAGGACACGTTTACATGGAAAATCGTTGCGGGCGAAATGAAATGTCATGGCTTCTGTGATTGGTTAAATGCCTATAGAAAGTCTTCATGTAAACGTGTCCAAAGACGCATCACTGCATGAAACTAGGTAGATCCAACACTGTGCGGGATGATTTCACCCGAAATTTCGGATTTTTCATAAAAAATAATATGTATAAAAAAACAATGTGTAACAAAAAACAACCAATGTGTAACAAAAAAAATATGTGTATATTATTTTTTATAAAAAAACAAACAAAAACAAATACAAAACAATAAAACTTGTAAACTGACTGAATGATGACAGAAAAGATTCAACATTAATTCACAACAATTCTGGGTGGCGAAACTTACTTGCTTCAAAAGTTGAACATGTTACAGAGTCAGTTCTTGGACCTTCACCCACAACAGTTGATGACGTAATTTCAAACGTATAATTTGAACTAGCCTTTAAAAATATTACATCGTATCTTTCATAGTGAGGTAGTATAGAATCATTGAGTGACATTCCATTACCAGTATAATAAATCTTATATTCTGTACGAACACCTTCAGTATATGCAGGAGGTGCATGTAACCAACGTAGTCTGATGGAATTAAAATTTAATGTGTCACAACGGAAGTCTAACGCTGATATTGAAGGTACTGTAAAGAAAAGGTAAATAGTGATTTACAACATCTGCTTTTTTGCGATACGACTCATTAGGGTGGTCCCGTACTCCATTCAGATGAAATATGTATGGGAAACTTGATAAGGTTGGAATTTAACTATAGAGGACATTCAAAATTCTTAGTTTTTATTTTTTTAAGTTTTTATTGTTGACGATGTCTGTGAACCATCTGGACTGCTCCGTTTTCAGATCAACAATTAAGTGTCCTGTATAGGCGAATTCTAATCATATGTCACATTCACAGGATGACACTAAAAGATTGTATAGGAAACTTATATTAAAAATAAAAATAAAAACATTTCACACAATATTCTCGCTTGAACTGTGAAACGGACGGTAATACAGACATTCGATATAATGAATCCTACTTATAATCGATAACCAACAAAAAGAAATACAAAAGACCGTACTGGTTATTATAGAGATACATACGTTTCTGAATATTGGAAAACTGTAGGATTTGAGACAAAAGAAATGTGAACTAGTTTAAAATATATTATGACAAAAAGAGCTGAGATGCAAGACGTGTATCTTTACATAGAAGATATTCTAATAGAGTTAAAAAAAATATTAAGCATACCTCCTTCATTTGTTGTTATTGTGATAGGATCGCTAGGTACACCTGGATATAATGTACTTGCAGCAATACTGATGTTATACGTAGTTGCGCCATTAAGGTTTGTGACATTGAAAGAATAACCAGTAGTTATTACGGTGATATTATTCCTAGAATAAAATTTGGTAATGATCCTATCTTAACAATTATGGATCAGCCGACACTAGAGGAATTTTCCGGCAGGGGAAGGGGGGGTGTAAGGTGTGTCCTCGATATTTGAGACTTAGATGATTTATTAATTGTGTATAACTCCCTTATAACTTTATTAGTAAACACCTGACTTATACAATATACATATGATTTAGTATAGGGTGTAGGGTATTGTAAACTTAAAACTGGAAATTGAATAAATATAAAGACTAAACTATATCCCACCCGGATGTCCTAATAATTTTATATAGACGTTATTTTCATTGGATTTAAGAGAAAATTGATTAACACCACTTCTCTTTATATCTAAAGTAAAAGGTAAGAAACGGTCCCTAAGAGCTCGTTTACATGAAGACTTTCTATAGGCGAAATGAACTGTCATGGCTTCTGTGATTGGTTAAATTTTTCCGACAGAAAAATTTAACCAAGCCATGACAGTTCATTTCGCCCGCAACGATTTTCCATGTAAACGGGTCCTTAGTCCATATTAATATCACATTTCGGGTTAATAATTTGGGAACGTTTAAAAAATTACGTTTCTGTATTCAATCCATCGGTATAAGTTGTCCCAGGTGCAAGAGCTCTTCGTTTTCTTGTTTGCTTTTCTGTACCTGAGCTTGTACCATCACCAATTTGTAAATCTTCATCAGTATAGATAGGCGTTACATAGATTTCAACACCGCGTTGTATTCCACGGATATTCTCAGAATCTGTAGGATTCGTCCAAGATATTTGCATCACAGAATAGTCAACATCAATTTTATCTAAAACCACGTTCTCAGGTGGAACTTTTGGAGCTGAAATTAAAAGTGATGTATTAAAAATGGAAGAGTAGTCTAAAGTTAATTATGTGTATTTTGTGCATTGTACATCATCAGATCCAGAACATTCTTTAACCTATTCAAAGCAATAAAAAGGAGAACAACATGATGACGTATTGACTAAAATGACTAATGTAAAACCCATTCTCCTCTTCGTTAAAATAATTGTCCCCACAGCCTTAATTATTACTAAGCTAACTGAAAATTGTGCTATTAGAGATAACGCAAGTTTTTGTATACAGTAGCGCAATTTGCCATTGCAAAGTAGATTTCATTTAATATGAGGAAATAATAAAACAAATTTTACCTGCTTCCCCAGTTTTGATGGTAATAAAGTTAGTATAAGGCGAACTCCCTTTGTAATTGTTTGCAAGAATTCTAACTTGATAATCTGAATATGGAATAAGACCATGTATTTCATATTCCCATTTTAATACAGTTCTAAAAAAAACAAAGCAACAACATAGCATTCACTCTAAGGGATTGTCAGAAATGTTGAATAGGATTTGGAATACAATGCACTCTCTAATTACCGGACACTGTTGGTGAAAAGGATTTTGTCCGCTAATTAGAGGTGTCCGCCTTTTAGAAAGTTGAATAATTTAAGGCATATTTTCGAGAATCAAATGGTTTTGAACTGATTTTAGCATTATTTATGATGTTTATAAGGCATAAAGGTTATTTTAGGCAGAAAAAAAACAATTATCAGAGTCTCTACATTAATTAAACAACAAAACTTATACTTTCTTCGACAAAAGGATATCTAGAATTTAAAAGAGATTGCTGATCGAGCTTTCCCTTTAGTCGTTGATTCTCTTTTTCTCGCAATAATTTGGGTAGATAACAGAATATCGAAATTGTCAGTGGTAACTAATATTATGAAAAATAAATCTTTAAATGACAGGTGTTCGCTAATTGGGGAGAAAAAATAGAAGGAAAGCTCATTTCGTGAAATAAATAATGTCCGCTAATTGGAGTGTCGGCTAATTACTTGTCCGCCTTTTAGAAAGTTTCCTGTGAGAATTTGACCCAGGTTTTGCCGGTGTAAAGTAAATTGTCCGCTAATCAGAGGAGATTGCACTGTAATTCCCATTCGGAAGACGAGTTAACTTAATTTGCACAAAGATTAGTGTTCTAAATTGTGTGAGTTGCGTACCTACATAGGTAGCGTGAGTGCGTAACCAGTGCTGATTATCTAATCTGTGTTTCTATCACTCTATGAAACATTGCAAATACAAAACAATGTTTCCGAAAAATAATTTTTTGAAAGAAGAAAAAAAAATTTGATTGTTTAAACAATCGAACGTTTTAAACCAATCAAATTTATTGTTACAAATTACAAATAATTCTAAGGTCCCGTTCACATTTGCAATGTTTACAAAAATGAAATAAGAAAGAAATGAAGTACCGTATTCCTCCGCAGATAGGCCCACCCGCAGAGAAGCCCATGCTTTTTCTTAACGTTTTTTTAAACCCGCGGATCGGATAGGCCCATCCGCGGATAAGCCCACTCCCAAAAAATAGAAAAATAGGATAGGAAATATAATGAAATTCTTGTGAATTAGGGGTGCATAGATGAAAAAGATACAAGGTAGTTCGATTCCTTTACAGATGCTGACGCTGATTCCGATTCAGAAGTGTTAAAAACTTTACTTATATACTATTATTCACTTATATTTACTGCTAGATAAACTCTTAACGATAATTAAGTGATTTTCCCTGTTTTCTTCCTGCACTTTTTTGTCACCCGCAGATAAGCCCTACCGCGTATTAGCCCACCCGCAGATAAGAACAAGCTTTTTGGTGCTTTATCACCGATATCTGCAGAGGAATACGGTAGCAGAACTTTTTTTCAATCTTCCATGCGATTAATCAGGAATAGCATGACTTTGTAGGGCAATTTTGGATAAATAGCCCTCGTTTCGTTCCAACGTTTTTCAAATAGCTCTCACTACGTTCGGGCTATTTTAAAAAACTTTGAAACGGAAACTCTGGCTATTTATCTCAAATTTCCCTCCAAGTCATACTCCTACTAATACAAATTGTTTCATTTTTATCTCAGCAGAATGGTCCTTCTGCATGAAAATACTGTGTGGATATGAAAACGGAATTCGTTCTTAAAGTCGAAGCATATCCGAATCTTATGAACTATCTACAAAATTTGGATTTAAGATCCAAAATGATATGATTAAAGATAGCAAAAGGAAAGGTAATACCTTAAAACGAGAAATTTTGGCGTGGATTTAATTTAGCGGTGAGCTAGATTGGGAAATTTTGCTAAATTTGGCGTGAATCTAATTTGGCGGATCGACAATTTTGCTAAAGTTGGCGTGAATTTAATTTGGCGAATCGAAGATTTTGCTAAATTTGGCGAATATTTAATTTGGCGGGTGACAAAAAATAATAACTAGCTATTGCTTTATAACTGCTTTTTGTAGATATTATCGCACAGTTTGAGGAAAATAAGGGCAATATTTTTTGAGTATTTTGTATTTTTGGAATATAGCCCGAGCCTTCAGGCGAGGGCTATATGAACAAAAATA
>JAUCNQ010001462.1:0-14253 GCA_032352715.1 Bougainvillia muscus | reverse complement strand
CTTTCTTTCTTTCTTTCTTTCTTTCTTTCTTTCTTTCTTTCTTTCTTTCTTTCTTTCTTTCTTTCTTTCTTTCTTCTATTCGCTTGGGGGTACTGTGTGAATTAACATATTATGTAACATATGATTATCTATCTTTATTTGATAAAAGTGTACCATCATGCATACGAAAAGATTCGCAAACATTTTGTTGCAAAAAGTACCATTTTCGTCCCTGGGAGTACTACGCTCAAAGAATCTTCTTCTGAATGATGTGTCGTACAAATTTCCATATGAATATTGTGAATGGTCTTTATGATATGGCCGTAGAGTAGCATGAGAATAGATAAACTAGGTATCAAATACAGCTAAATTGTATTTATCCAGTGTATCATAATTTTAATTTATATCTTAGGGATCGGAGTATACATTAGTTTTGCCAAGTAATTTTGATTTTGGTTTCAAATATCGAATTGATATGGAATCATTACCAGTTTCTCTAGAAAAAACCAGCATAAATTTTCAAGTACCGGATCCAAGCAGTAAGTAACTGTTTTTATTTCTGTAGAGACCGTCTAAAGAAATCGATTCACACATCACACGCTTATCAGAAGATAAGGGGCCGTCCACATAATTCGTATTATAATAGGAACCATTTTCATAACATAAGAAGTGTTGTTGTGCATAAAAGTATGCACAAAAACACTCCTTCTGGATGAAAATCGATACAAATTTCTATACGATGACGTCTATCTATAGTACATTAATATGGTTTAAAATTGGATGATCATTCTATATCCTCTTTATGGGAGTTATTTCTGGATTCTGCATACACTGTTTCAGTTTTATGATACGCGCTTTCTTTTATAAGCACCACCGTTATAATAACCAGAGGCTCAAACTCGGTCAAAATTTACACACCACACTAACACCACCCTAGGCTCAAAAGCTGGTGTTCATCAGAAGGAAAAAAGTGATTTTAGACATCAAGTCTGAGTTTTCTTCCATAGATCTCTTGTTTGAATACCTTGCCTATTTTGATTTGTTATATTCCCAGTTTACCATTTACTTTAAGGTTAAGCTAGGCTAAGAGACTAACTCTACTATTTTATACCATATTAATGTGCTATATATAGACGTCATTAAAACCACCATCTATGCACCATGTTAGGCTCAAAAAAAGAAAAGAAGCACCAGCCAGTCTGAGTAGAAATTCACTAGTGCTTTTAAAAACAGCGTGTCATTCATTCTAGATTACAGTAACTACGATAGATGGCATTTAGAGAAAAAATTCTCAGTTTTTCGCTAAATATGTTCAAAATATCATGATATTTGCAGATATAATATAATATACCGGGGAATAATAATCCCTAGCCAGAACATCACAAAGGAGACAACCCTCCCCCATCAGGGGTAATAGAGTTATCTAACTATTCTCTGAAAATTCATTAAGGAGCAATCTAAGAAATTACCTTTTACACGAATGGTAACAAAATGGTCACACATGCTTTTATAAGCCTGTAGCACAATGAACATTTGATAGACACAAGACGTTAGAGGGTTAAAAAGCCAACCATTCCCTCTTTTTATTGAGAAGAAGTACACACAGTAAAATTTTATCTTATAAATGACAAGTTTTTAAAGTGATTTTTCTTATATTTAGCACTATGCAGTCAATATTACTCACTTTATAATACAATTCCGGAGAAATGTGGTAAGTAACGTTATCCTAGCTACAATTTGTAGTACAACATTATTTGGAAGGTATAGAGCAGGTTTAAAGAACACATAAGTTAAGCAGGTATAGTTGACCTTATTTGTACCGGAATCTTTTGAGGCTCGAAATATCAGGGTGGGGCGCATTTTGGAGGCATCTTTAAAAGAATCTTGTGAGTTAGTGCTGCGGTCCTGAGTTTTTTCAGTGTTATTATGCATCTTTAATTTACTTAGAAACACTTATCAACCTTTCAACATGATCGGGTAAAGAAAACAAATAAAAGCAAAAATAAAGTTATAATGGTTCATTAATTTAAAATAAAGTTATAATGGTTCAAATTTCCGTTTTTCGTTCGTTTTAACCTTCCGTTTTGCGTAAATTGCGTTTTTCGATCCTGGCGAAGTTACATCGCGGGTTTTGTTCTTTTCGCAAAAGTCTAGCGTAGACAAAGGACATCTGATAAAAAAAGTTCTCATTATTGGCGAAGAATTTAGGCAAAATACGCCTTAAAGTTTTGAAAAATCGGGAAAACCGGGATATCTTTAGTTCCACCGCATGCACCTACTTCACAAACATTAGTTTGAAATAAATGAGTTGCATTTTATCAGTTATTCAAAGAAAAAGCCATGTCAATTGAAATTTCGAACATTAAATGTCCAAGATCCGATAATCCGATTATACAAAAACTCTTATATGTCGGGTACTGGTGCCCTAATCTATTTGACCCGGCTTTTCTTAATTAGTTGAGGGAAGAGGCTTGATTTGCAAGCTCCATAATTTGACCAATCAAAGGTCTTCAGGTGGAATTACGAATCCACCTATTTTGGTACAGTCCGTAACTAGCCTGAGTATGTCAATCTGATTGCAGTCAATTAGGAAACAAATGAATTTATAATGCAAATAAATTCATAGTGCATTATTAGATTTGGTTCCTAAGTTACGGCAATCAGATTTGCAATATTAAGCATTTTAGGTTTATTTGTTCTATTCGCTTTGGCGCTCTATTTCGATGGACCTAAATAAAAAAAAATAAAAATATTCAAGCGTCCTAAACGAAAATTAAAAGTCTGCGAAACTCAGGCTTCTTTGCTCTATTTTTCGCTTGAAAAAGTACAGGGATGCGCCGATTCAGTGTGCCCCCACAATACCGTTGGTAGCAGGCTTGTATAGTATGATATTTATTTGATTAACAACTGGTAAGCTTATAGTTCTGCGTGTTTATTTTTAGAATTCTACGGTATTGATCGAGTAATGCTTTCACTCATAACCTCTTGCTTGCTTAAATTCTAGATATTACGTTTTCATTTTTTAGCTATGGTATCAAATATAACTATAGGCAAATGCACGACAAATAAAGATATCACAGTATCGTGGACAAGAATCGAAGATTTGACGAGCTATAATTATACCGACAACTTTACATATGTTTTCGCTGGTTTTACTCTTAAACTTATAGCTAAAATGCATCAGGTATACTGCAGGAAACGTTGTCCTTTAACGATTTTATCAAACAATCTGTTATTGTTATCGAGATTTCAACCGGTTGCTTGATAAAAGTCCTTGAAGTAAATCATGATTTTTAATGCAGTGGTAAATTTATATCTTCCTTTACAGAAAATAATGACATATTTTTGAAGTTTTGAAGAAAATATTACGTAAAAGTGAAGAGTAAAGAAAGAATTCGCGGCGTTGGGCATAGAGGAGCCATAAAATATAAAATGGCAAATCTTGTTTTACAAGTTAAAAAAAATTGGATACATTTGAAGCTGGAATTACAAAGTTATTGATTCGCAATTGCTTTATGTACGATGATGGTCTCTGAAAATCATCATCGTACATTTAACAATCAGGAATTCTATTTTCTGTCATAAGGTTTTAACTAGGCGTGGATTCGCCATTGTACATTGAGTTGGAAAGAATGTTTTTTCATCGTAGCTATTTTATTCGTAATGGAGGTTACAATACATTGCGCGTTTACTAAATCATGAACTGCATCTGGCAGTAAGTAGTAGTAGTAAATATATATTTCAACTACCGTATATGACCGTTTAAACGCCCTAGGCGCTTATTTTAAAAATTGATTTTTACCATAGGCGTTTATTCGAGAGGGGCGTTTATTCGGGAGGGCGTTTATAACCAATTCCCGATTTTAAGATATGTGCATATCTCAGTCAACACCACAAATAAGAATATCTATCTACAAAAGCAAAAACACCTGACGGATGTAGAGACTACATAGCATCAAGCTCCTCCTCACTCTTCCTCATCGTCATCGAGTAGGTGAAATTGCTATGAATCAAATAAAAGCCCATGGATGTTTATTAAATTTTGCTCTGATGCCCTATTCAGGAGGGGGCGTTAATTTAAGAGTGGGCGTTTGCAAAATATATTCAAATTCACTCTGGGCGTTTATTCTGGAGTGGTCGTTAGATCAGTCATATACGGTAGTTATAATATTGTAAGTTGAATCAATATACTTGGTTCATATCGGCCATATAAGTCCCGCAAAATTGTATATTCTCATCAAAACGTAAAAATTTCGCGTTTTTTCCCGCGAAAATATGTACCCTTAAAGTAATGGAATTTTTATATTTTTATAATAAACTACCTTAACCCACCGGAAAACACTACAATCGTGACAATTGTGGACAAATATTTTGAGACGAAAAGACCTTGAAATTACCCTAGAATGCCTGCACATCTCTCTGCCTCAATTCAATGTTGATGGAAAGGTTTTTGCCTGACCACGGCTGATTAAGCAATATTGAAATGGGGGATAAGTGGTAAAAAACGCATACTGCATACTGCTGCTTCTCTCAATATTTTTGGAGCCCATTGCGACTCTGTGATCAGATACTACAGATGTCACATCAGCGTTTGCTGCCTTTATAAATTGTAAAATTTTTAACCTACTTTAACAGATAAATCTGATAGGAATGAACGCTCTAATAGTAACAAAAGTAAGCGATCCAACACTACGGAAAACCTTAGGATATTTGATAATATTGACACTAGTTATATAATATGGAAGGTTCTGGTTAGTATCTGATAAGATCCTGGTCGGTTCTGGCAAAATACTGGTCGGTTCTGGTCGGTTCCGGTTGGCCTGCCGGGTTCTGGTGGATTCTGGTGGGTTCTGGTAGGTTCATGTTATGGTAAAGTTGAATAAAACTGATAAGTTAATTAACATTTGACGAAATCATTCCGTGGCGAATTCACTGCATTAAATCGGGATAATCCGTTGCGGATTATATATGAATATTTAATATTTAGATAAAATCTGTTCCATATTTTCTCTAAGCGTCAACGTATCACATAGAATCACAATCGAATTATCCCGATATTCATGCAGTGATTCATTCCGGCTACATAAGTTGTTTATAATTTTTACTGTCCTTTTTTTAGAACATAACAACTTATACATTTAGAAATGTAACAAGAAAAACTTGGTTTGAGGTAAGTGAAGTTTAAAAATTCTCTCATAACAATAGTATCATGGTATTCTACCCCGTTTTGTAATAATTGTTCCGTTTTGTAAGACCTGCCCCGTTTTGTAATAAAATTGACGCGTTTTGTAATACAAGCCCCGTTCTGTAAAAAACTTTGCCCCGTTTTGTAATAACGAAGCTGCCGCGTTTTGCAATAAACTTCTTGCCGCATTATGTAATAAAACTGAGCTGCCGCGTTTTTTAACAAACTTGCCCTGTTTTGTAATAAAGGTAGATTTACATAATTTAGTCTTGATATTTGACAGGTAGTAAATTGGTCTTGGGATTTCCATTGACCCTGCCCATATTTAGACATGATGACTTCATCGTGATGTAATGAGCTATTTTTAGAACACCGGCTTCCCTTTGGAATTAAGCTTTGATATTTGACAGGATAGTAAAGTGGCCTTAGGGATTTCGATTGAGCCTATCTTTATTTGGTCTTAATGACGTCATCACGACGTCTTGAGCTATTTTTAAAACACCGACTTCTCTTTGGAATGACACCTTGATATTTGGCAGGATAGTATAACGGCCTGGGAGATTTCGATTGACCCTATCAATATTTGGACTTGATGACGTCATTATGACGTAAGTAGCTATTTTTAAAACACGGACTTTACACGGGAGGTACTCATTTTCTCAGATTAGGCTAAAAGGTAGGCTGAATGTAAAAGTTCATGAAACGGAGGTTGCCTTTACTCAATTTGAATCTTTACCCCCATCTGTACAACATGTTTTCACAATATCGCAAATGAATGATGTATGTTTTACTCAAATATATTAATCGTGCAATAATAATTAACCAATCTAAAATAAGTGACAATTAAAAGCTGGTGTTTTTAAACACATGCGATGAAATTTTGACGTGCTCAAACTAGGAAGTACACTTTAGTGGATAATAACGGTTTTCATATATGGTGGATTAAATTGTATTACAATAACAGCGAAAAGTATCACCAGAAGCTGCATTGAGAACATGACTGACGTTCTTGTTATAAAAAATTGATATTTTGGTTGGTCATTCTCCCAACCATTATCAAAGTAACTATACAGAGGACTCTCTGTAATTTGACTCCCCATAATTCGAACAGGTTTTCTTTCCGCGTGAAAAGTTTTCTCCAAAGGCCAACTTCCCACTACACGAATGATTATTTCGTTCCAGTGGGAGTTCGAGTTATAGAGAGTCCACTGCAATACATCTCTAAGTGCCAACTGAGAAGATCTCCTCATTGTGAATATAATTGAGTAGTTTGTTTAAAAGGTTTATTTATGTTTACCAAGACCTGTAAATACGTAGTTTATTGCAAAATGAAAATATTCTTGTGCAATTGACATTTTTGGTCATCTTTCCTTGGAAATATTAAATCCCCAAATGCTACTGGCAGTTTGTGTTCTTAATATCTCATCTCGTCTTAATGACATCTTAAAGACGAAATACGGACGGGGTCAATCGAAATCCATCGGCCCACTTAAATATCCTGTCAAATATCAATGTGTATTTCTAAGGGGACTCGATTTTATTACAAAACTGGGCAGGTATTACCAAACGCGGCAATTATTTCAAAACGGGGCAGAACAATGGCATGTGGAAATGTTTTATGCTAACGATCTCGGCTTCCTTATTGTTCCTGATGCTTCGCAAGAAAAAACTTTAATTATGTCACTCTGCACGGGGAAAGCATTAGGGAGCTTAAGCACAGTCTAATCTACGACGGCAACGTGGTATATACCTTTGTGTTTATAGGCTACTTGCATTCCATCCTGCTGGATGGAATGCAAGTAGCCTATATACACAACGGCTAGTTCTACGTTGCCGTCGTAGCTTAGCCTGTTCTTAAGCTCCATAATAATGTAGAAAAACGCTACATGGAAGGATGGTTAAGGTGATTTTTCGCGTTTTGAAAACCTATAATTTACTCTTTGTTGTTTATTGTTAGTTCTATTTTACCATTCAGTAGAAAATTTCCCGGAACCATGGTGTGAGCCTTTCAAAACTTTTTGAAACTTTAAAGACACAACAATCATTCTACACCAGGGCATCAGGGGACTGCTTCATATCAATCAATTTGGAATTGTTATCGAATGAAATCGACAATTTAAGTTTCTCTGATATCACAAAAATCAAACGGTCCTCGTGTAGAGGAAAGTGTGTACAGATCTCCAGAGTATTTACTATGATGCGAAATTCAATCCGAATTTTGTAGATGTAAATCCTTTTTTGAAATACTTTCCTTTTGATGTTTATGTTGACAAATTATATTTATTTTATTTATATTATTTGTTTTGATTTCTTTCTTAGATTTTAATGTCACCACTTCACCTTCAACGTCATAAATATTCATATGCTCTGAAACCTTGTCCTGAAGATACCAGTAAGTAAACGCAGTACAATAAGTTAACTGTATCAGCATCGAAAATGTTTACGTAAACATTATAGTAGAATCTACTATGGACACGTTTACATGGAAAATCGTTGCGGGCGAAATGAAATGTCATGGCTTCTGTGATCACAGAAGCCATGACAGTTCATTTCGCCTATGTTAACGTGTCCTATGAAACGAAAAGATTACACTGCATTAAAAATGATGCTTTATGTTAATGATTTTATTAAACAACCTACTGATATCTGAATTAAAACTCCAGATTTAAGTAGGTTGTTTGATAAAATCGTTAAAGGATAAAACAAGTTTTATGCAGTACCTGTGAACATGGATTACTTGCTTTTTATCATGCAAGATGGAAACATAAGTAACCTATAATATACATAGGTAAAGTGATCTTCTCACAGAGTATGATGTGTGTAATCTCTATAGATTCTAATTATTTTACATCGATTCTGATAAGTCGATTTTAATCAGCCTTACGGGGCTAACCAACCTCCTTGTCAGAGTGCAAGATAAGTGTACATGGTATTTAATAACATCCTATTGTACTTTTTGTTAAAGTTTAATAATAGTAATGAATAATAATAATTCTATTACTCAAAAACCAGTTGAATGCCAATACGGCAAAGGAAGGTAAAGTGTCCTTTTCGTAGAAAACATGAGCCCTTCAGTGGCGGATCTAGCCCTAGTCACAGCATTGCGATGGTGTATAATTACTGTTAATTCTTAATTATATTATGTTTGACGCTTGGTCTTTAGAGACCCAGCGACATACATAATATAATTAAAATTAATGACTTTGGGTACTTTACTTACTGCTGTGACTAAGTAAAAGCATGTTCTAAATCCGCCTCTGCCTTTTGCAAGTCGTTATTTTCAGTTTTGTTTTCAAATTTCTGGTTGTTACATGATAGCTCAGTAGACTCTCGATATAACGTGATCGAAAATAGTTAGTTGTATCTAGAGTTGCATACAGAGAGGGAAACACGAGGGTACATGGAATTAAGTTCGTTATATCAGTTGTTTGTTTGATAAAAACACAAATGCTACTTAAAAATAACCTTCTTTCTCTCATCGCCAGTGTAGTGTAAGGGAACACGGTGCATAGGTGGTGAAAGAGAGGAAGGTTCGCCATAGGAAGGCTACAGTGGCGGATCGAGCCCTGGTCAGAGCAACACGAGGAAGAGCTAAACGTTTTAACTCTTAATAACCTTCTGTATGTTGATGCGTCTAAGAGTATACTATTAGAACTAATCACTTTTAGTATGCTTTGAATCTCCGTTACAGTGTTGTGACTAGGTCAAACCGTGTCCTGAGACCACCTCTGGGCTAATTAGAATAAACTAAAACGTGAAGCTTTATTATAGCTCCAACTGTAAGAACCGCAACTGATGGACCGACTGATGCATCCAGTAATAAACAATTGATAATTGTTATTACTACAACCGTGGTTGTAGCTGCTATACTTGCATTTTTACTTTACTTATATTGTGCAGTGAAGAAACATAAAAATAATATTATACCCATATTTGGAACACAACGATCTACTGAACCTCTACTGCACGGAGATCAAAGTAAGTTGTCAAAGCAAGTAAAGTGTTCTGAAGAGAACAAGGCCGGATCCAAAGTAGGCAAGCACCTGCGAAAAAGTGAAAAACTATTAAAATATGGATTTACACTTCTTCGCAGGCACTTTGTCTACTATTTTGAAGCTTCTAGATTCGGCTCTGGAGATAATGAATAAAATCAATATGGCGGCATTCCAATCTGGCCGGCCTAACAGGGTTAACTATACTGCAACAAGTGTTAAAGCATACCGTAAAAGCTCAAATTAACGCCCATGCTAAAATAGACGCTCCCTTGAATAAACGCCCAGGTAAAAACCTAGAAAACTTAATAAAGCACCCCTTAAACGAACGTCCCCTTGAGTGAACGCCCTCTCAACCTCTACAGCGGAAAATGTACTAACGAATGGCAGTTGGGGTCTGACGACGCATGTTGTCACTCTTCCTTATTACCTATCCTTACATATCCAGCACTTAATACTGGAATATTTCTGATTTAATTAAACTTTTATTTGTTGTTTATAAAAGAGATAATGTCTGTAATGTATATATGGGTGACTAAATAAGATATCTTTAGAATTTTCTTCTTTCTTGTGACTGGTACGGAATAGCCATTTTTATAAAGTACGCCCCCAATAAACGCCCCCTTGAATAAACGCTCAGGTAAAAAGTTAAAAAATTAAATAAACGACAAGGCGTTTATTCAAGCCTTAATGGTGTGTGACCAGAAAGGAATTTGGTAGCTGTCCACAAAATTCATATTGCGAATCATATCATTTTCATAACACAAAATGTGTCTTTGTGCACACTCCTTCGTCCTGAAAATGGATGCAACTTTGAATTAGATTTTTTGCTGACGTAATTGATTCTTTGAGAAAATTGTTAAAAAACTAAGCTATATACACGCTTTTTGTACGAACACCTTTATAAGTATCGGAGGCTTAAATTCTGTCATTTTCTAAGCACCACCTAAATACCACCTAAGCACGACGCGATAGGCTTAAAATAAGAAATATAAAAGAAAGCCTGAAATTTTGAGTGCGTTGCATTATAAACTATACGATTGTTAGTATAAGGCTAAGCAGGTCGCTGTTTTAGTAGAAATTTGGACCATATTAGTGTGTTATTTACAGACCATTAGCACCACCTAAGGCTCAAAATATGCAGGCACCAATCAGGCTCAGTTGTAGAAATTCCTTTGTGTTTACAAGAAAGCGTGGATTTTATGTTTCTGTTGTTTCTCTTTTAGATGTTCAACTTGAATCTCCATCAGTGATGTTAGTATATCCTCATGGTTGTTTTGAAATTGAAAATTTAGTACTTTTCCTCGCTGGTCAATTAAATAAATGTGGTATAACCGTTCTTGTGGATAATTTACAATCAACCCGTGTTGCAAAATATGGTTTACCATCCGTATTAATTGAAGATTTTCGAGTATCTGATTATGTGGTAGCATTTTGTACAGAAAAAGAAAAGAAAGGTAAAGGGACCGTCCACAAGTTTCATTTAGAAATTCTAGTTGGTGATACAGAAAAAAGTTCATCTTCTTCATACAGAAATATTGCTTCAATTTTCATCACAGAAGAAAGTGTCTTTGTATACACAGTTGAATCCCGATAATTGGAACCCTTAAGGACCGGCGAACATGGGTCGAGTTAGCGAATGTGCTACTTATCCAAAGTGTTAAGGGAGATCAACGAAAACCAAGGGACTCGCAAAAAAGGTTCCACTAAGCGAAAGTTCCACTAACTCGGGGTTCCACTAATCGGGTTCTATCTGTACTCAGAAGTTCTGAACAAAATACATTTCTTCTGTATTGAAAAGAAATAATTTGTAATAAAAATTTTGCAAACCAGAAGCGGACTTAGAACATGCTTTCACCTACTCACAGCAATCCAATGGAGATTCAAAGTCATTAATTTTAATTACTTTCTGTATGACGATAGTCTCTAAAGATCAGCGTCATACATAAAGTTATTAAGAATTAAAATCAATTATGCTCAATCGTAATGGTCTGACTAGGGCTGTATCAGCCACTGCAAACCACTCCTTATTTTTGTTCTATAGCTTCGTCTCATTTACCATCACACCGTCCATATAAATTTGTAATGAATCAACTAATTTCGTCGGATTGTGTATATCAAAATGGTAACCGTTACCTAGCAACATATTTTTCAAAAGATATAGAAGTCGTACCTTTATATTTACGTTCTCGGGCTTATCAATTACCAACAGACTTTGAAAATTTTGTTCAACATTTACTTGGTATGCAAACCTTTCATTCAAATTTATTCGCAAAACTTTTTCGTATGAAAGTCAATTTGATTGAAGATTATAAAAATCAATTAAAAGTGCTTGTGTCAGCATTAAGTATGAAAGAACATGATAGATGTAATGAATCAACATGTCGAAAGGTAAGCAACTCTAGATTTTTCATTTCGGAAGAAGGGTCATTGCGCACACAAAGTATGCACAAAGACTCTTCCTCTGAGATGAAAAGTGATTTCCACTTTTTAATCGAAAAGTAAGCAACTGTAGTTTTTGTCTGCTTCACATTCGCTGTTAAGAAATCTAACTCAGTAGATATCCGGCAATTCGAATGCTGCGTAATTCGAATATTCGCTATTTCGATCAGAATCTCAAGTACCAAGAGTTTGCCTTGAGAAAGCCCTGTGTTTGCTGCTGCATAATTCGAACCATATTTTTGCTCCAGTAGTAACAATTACCACTTGCCAATTCAAACTTCCATAGATTGAAGGTCATAAATGAGGGATTAAAATGAAAGTCAGTGACGGACAATATATTTTATTTATATTATATTTCAATTTTTCGATTTATTTTGTCAAAATTGTCATTAAACATCAACTTAGTACCGCATTTTCGAAAATAATATTCTTGAAAAATGAGAAACAATGTGACTAGTTAAATTTTGAAATAAGAACTAACAGGAGTAACAAAAATACTGTTTTGAAGAACGTTTCCATGGCCAAACAAGCTTTTTCATGCAGCCTTGAGTACCCGCCATTTAACTTTATATTTATTTGATCAACAATTTTTGTTTTAGGGTAAATTAACAGAAATTGATGACTCAGAATATCCTACCTTAGAAACACTTAAGCAAGAAGTTCAAAAACATAAGCTTCCAGAAGCAGACAATGGTAGTCTACATTTCTCAGATAATGATAGTCTGCGATTTCCATCATCTGAATCTCTTGACGAAAAAGAAAAAAACACTGATGTTGGCGTAAAAGTAGACATAAATAAGTTGATTGAAATGCATGACATAAGAACAAATGAAAAAACTGAAAGAGTAATAGAAATCGTATGACATAGCCCGGACTGCAATTTGACATTCTAATAACGTCTTTGAGACGCCATGGACGTCATAATGACGTTAAATCATCATCATTTGCTGAGCAGGGTCTTATTTAGAAAATCGGGGAAGAAGTTAATTAGGAGACGTGTAGGTATCTCTGGAGTTGAAAATAATAAAGATTTTTATACCTGTTCTCAAGAAATTCAATCTCAAGCTCGATTAATGCAAAAAGGTTAAAGTGAAAATTACTATCACATGTTTTATAAATACATTTAAAACTAATTAGTAAAATAACATTTGCAATAATATGACAATGATGTATGGCCATCACGTGGACCAAGGTTATCTTATTATATCTCAATGACGTCACATTAGAAAAATTAATTATATTTTATATGACATTTGAAGAAATTGGGTTTGACATTTATGTCCGCATTAGTCAAAGCGGTAGAATGGAGACTCAAACTCATTAATTTTTAATTGCTTTTGTATGATGGGTTTCTAAAAGACCCATCATCATACAAAAAGCTATTAAGAATTAGAAAATTTAGTTCTTCATCGTGTTGCTCTGACTAGGGCTGAATCCGCCACTGGTTCGCATGGCGCATATGGAAAACAAATGTTATAATAAATCAGAAATAAAGTGGTGGATTTAGACCTTGGTGAATAAAACTCAGAGGCGGACTCAGAACATGCTTTTACCTAGCAACAGCAATGAAATTTTAATCTTGCTCAAAGTCATTAATTCTAATAGCTTTCTGTATGAAGATGGGTCTCTTAGAACCATCTCCATACAGAAGGCTGTTAAGAATTAAAATTTAAGTTATTCCTCTTGTTGCTCTGGGTAGGGCTGGATCCGCTACTAAAACTAACTACCCGTTTTGGAATTTATGTGATTATATGACATTTAGACCAAAATCTGAAACCACATAGCTAACATTTAATTAGTTAAAAGCAAAATGTTTTACCACCAAGCGTTTATTATATAACCTATAGAAATCTGGAGTTAGATGGGTTTACAGTCATTCGCCATGTCACGCGGCTGAGAAATAGTGGCTTTTGAATGGTGGTCGCAGTCTCAGTCACAGTCGCTTGGTAGTTGAAAAAGTTTCAACTACTGGAGCGTGGTCGAAGCGACCAGGCCAATGAACTGAAAACCCACCTTTATACTCCAGATTAAAGCAGGTTTGATAAAATTGTATATAGATAACATATCTTTTCATGTGGTGTGTAATCTGAATCTGACCAACTAGATTTAATTGCAGTGTCTGGAGTTTGATTCAAGACTTCTGCAAGTTGTTTGACAGAATATTTAAAGGTGGACATTAGTTTTTATGCCGTACTTTTATTAATGATGCCGTAGAACTTGAGCACCGTTTAATACATTTGTTGTCACGTAAAAAATCATATTATACATTAAGGATCACTGCACGAAATCCAACTGTATCCGGACTTTTTTTCAGTCCGAATTCGTCCGTATTAAGACAGAAAGCTAGCATTCTGTCTTAATACGGACGTATACGGACTGAATAAAGGAGTAGACGGACTGTATAAAGGTCCGGATACAGATGGATTTTGTGCAGTGGATTTTATCAAACAAACTGCTGAGATCTGGATCAAAACACCAGATTTCATCAGGTTGGTTGTGATAATATCGCTAATGGATAACATAACTTTTTGGGCAGTGTTAGGACACGTTTACATGGTAAATCATTGCGGGCGAAATGAACTGTCATGTCTTCTGTGATTGGTTAAATCTTTCCGACGGGAAAATTTAACCAATCACAGACGACATGACAGTTCA
>JAUCNQ010001240.1:0-14259 GCA_032352715.1 Bougainvillia muscus | reverse complement strand
TAACGTGCAAAATAGCTTCTGTCAATGTTTCCAAATTTTCTACTTTTCAAAAACTGTCACTTATATCGAAAACCTTATATCGAAAACACAGCTGTTTACTTCTTTTCTCTTCTGCTCTGGGAACTGTCTCATATATCCTCGATTGACAGTTTTTTAAAGGCGAAAAAAATATTTTTGAACTGAAATTTTTGTCCGAAATTTCGAGAAATATGTCTGAAAGCTTTTTCGCCGAAGTTTTTTCGCCGAATCTTTATCCGTCGAAACTTTTGGGGATTAATGTAGGTGATCAAGGGGATCTTGTTTGAAGAAAGTCAAAAATTATGGAGAAAACTAAATAATCACAGTCAACCAGGTCACTTATATTAGTGTTTTGAAAAAAAATATAGCCTGACACGCTAGGTGTTCCTTTTACCACCGTACCATACTCTTACCCCTATGTTGCATAAGTTAAGTGTCACCCGAATCCCCCCAGGAATGTATAGCAATCAAGTACGAGCAAAATACGAGCTTAAAATTTCTGGTATTCCACAAATATCCAGAAAAGTGGCACGTCTGGCAGCACAAATATTTTTGACCACCGTCACTATTCGCAGCATACCTGTTTAATTCATGAATCATTGATTTTTCACGATGACCTCTCATAACCATCTGTTGTTCTTTCAATTGCTTGGCAACATCTTTAGCAGACGAACCAGAAACATCAATCCATGTTTTGGAAAAGAAAGCACATGAACCCAACATGAAAGCAATATAAATAACTGCATGAACAGGGTCAACAGCTATGGAACCAAGGGATTCCGGTGGTGACAAGTAATAACATAACCCACCAATTGGGTATGATCTTGTTGGTCCACCAGCTTCATTCCATACACCAAGTAAGCTTACAAAGAAGTTACCAGAAAATTTAGACGATAACATTTGTGAAATAATGTAAATGTTTGATACCAAAGCACTCTATGGAAGTAAGCAAAAATGTTAAGAGTTAAGATGGGCTGTATCAACATAATAAAAAACAGATACTAAAATATTCATGCTCAAGAAATGATCAGATCTACTAATTATACTAAAAAAACGGTTATTTCAAGCAACCATAAACTATAAATTTGTTAAATAATTTGCGTCACTCTCACTTATACCTAAGGATGAAACTTCGGAAAAATTTGACTTTGTTAGTGTCTCCGTGAGGTGGCCACAATGGTTGGCGTCTAGGGGGCATTGTTTTGGTTTGAGGTGTTTGAGGTGTCCCAGATTTTCTAAAAGGCATTTGCCAGGCCCAAATCAGATAAATACCAACGGATATTAATGCAAATTTTCGTATCACAAACCATAAAAATATTGGGTAGAAAACCGTTCATAGTTTGAAATATCCAGAGAACATTGTAGGTCAATCATAAAAGTGTCACTTATCCTGAAGTGAAAATGAAAGAATGTTACAAATTTATGAAACAAAATTTCTAGAAGAATTTTAAGCGTGATCCATATATATTCAAATAGATCATTTACCTGTAAAATGATTGGAATGTTAGATGTATAAAATAACTTGATTGGATAAGAACTGTATTGTCCTCTGTATCTAGCTGATTTGATTGGAAGGTCTACTCTGAATCCCTGAAAAAGTAGAAACGTTTTTTTTTACAATTGAATCAAATACAGTGAAACCTTAAGAAATATTGAGATATTGTATTAAAATTGATACTTAACTAAGGAATCGTCCACAAAATGTGTATCGTAATACGAACAGTTGCCATCACAGTAGCAAGGAGTGTTTAAGGAATCCTCCACAAAATGCATATCGTAATACGAACAGTTTTCATCACAGAAGCAAGGAGTGTTTTTGTGCATACTAAGTATGCACACAAACACTACTTCTGTATGAAAATTGATACAAATTTTGTGGACGGTCCGTAACATTTTAATACCCTTGATAAATTGATAAAATCTATATATTGCAAGTAGGAACCGTCTCAAATTATCTTCAATGAAACTTCATCGGAGATGAAAATGAAAAGATTTGGAAATTTTTGTGACTAATCCTGAACATGGAGGTGGAATTTCAGGGTCAGAATTTGAAAAAACAAGATACATTCTATTAATGTAACAATTTAACATGACACATCAGGGTTATCAAGTTGTATAAAAGTTGCAACTTACCTGAAAGTATATGACAATGCCGAAGACAAAAACGGTAGCAAGTAAATTCATCAAGTTTGGTAAGTTCTGTCTGTAGAAAGCTTCGCGAAGACCTCTAACTTTGTCAGTTCTGGTGGCAAGCAAATGAAACAATGCAATGACTGCACCTTCGAATTCAGTACCTGAAGAAAAACAGACAATGAATATATACACTTTTTAATAGGAGTTTGGAACTGTATTATCCAAGACAGTCAGAGAATTCAGAAGTTGAAAAGTTGGGGATGCATAGCTCACTTGGTTAGTTGGTAATACAAGGGTGATAAACCCTGCAAGTTAGAATCCCACCAAGAGATAAATAATAAAAGTGAATTACGTAATAAAGAGTTCAAATTAACTATGATGAAATGTAAACCAAAATTATCAGAGTTTCCACCAAAAACATGAACTCAAACTGTTAAGTCTTGTAAAGGACAAGCTTTCATTTTCTCAAGGATCAACAGAAAACAATAAACTCACATATCCTGGAAGACCCGTTGAACACCATCATAAAAAAGGCTAATATTTCTAATTTTAACGCACCATTTCATTAACAAGTTGAAACAATTACAAGAAAAAACAAATGAGTTACTTACCTCGTCCTGTGTTAACTGTAGCTGGAGAGAAAGCTTTCCATACAATAGTTTCACATATATTTGTTGCAATAAACAATGAAATACCAGATCCTAACCCATAGCCTTTCTGTAACAGCTCATCAAGAAGTAAGACAATTAATCCAGCGCAAAAAAGTTGGATGATGATCAATAAACAGACACCAGCTCCAAGATCTGCTGGGTCACCATACATTCCAGTCATAACGTAAACAATAGCTTGTCCAACTGTGATTATCATACCAAATAACTTCTGTGCTCCATTGAACAAAGCACGGTCGCGAGGAGTGTCACCAACTTCAAGGATTTTGGCACCAGCAAGGAGCTGCATGATTAAACCAGATGTGACAATTGGAGAAATACCCAATTCCATCAAAGTTCCTCTATTAGATGCCATAATAACACGTAGCCAATAAAATGGATCAGCTGAATCAGAAGACATGATGCCAAATAGAGGAATCTAAAACAATTTAAATGTATTGAAAACCTTGTACTAGCCACCAGAAGCATATGCAAGTAATTAAAAGTTCTCCTGAAAAATTGCCTTATCGTGATACAGTACATAACAAATCTACAAAAAGTTTGATTGAATTGTATTTTGAGTCTTTTTAGCTAATAAAAAATTACCAATAAGTTATTTTACGCTTAAAAGAACAATATTGTCCACACGAATTGCTGAAATTCATATTTTTAAATTCATTACTTATTCGTATCGTATTAATAAACCATTTTCAGAAGAAGTGTTTTTGTGCATAATAAGTAGAAAGAAAGTATGTAGAAAGAAAGTATGCACAAAATACTCCTTCTATATGAAAAAAAGAATTACCATTGAATTTTGTGGCCTGACCCTAAACCTTGTCAATTTATAACGAATGTAGCTAGATTGACTTGTATCTTCCAAAGAAAAAAATAAATTTCCAATTTTTTTATTTCTGTATGATCATTTTCATTACCTGGCAACAAACCAAGAAAATAAACAATGTGATGGCGGTCCATAACACTTTTTCTCGAAATTGAATCTAAACATAAGAAAATAAGTAGGTACTCTTGAGGATATGATATCAATTATAATTCTGTTTTCAAGTTCAATTTCAATTTTTGAGTTGATCAATGTTGTTTCAATAGGTTTTGCAAGTGGTTCAGACTATTAGGAAGCATTACACTTAAAAAAAACTTTTAATTAAAATACTCTATCTCAATCAGAAACTTCTTGGTTGTTTTTAATAAAAATAATTATTTGAGGAAATCTGTGCTAATTTATATTTTCAAGCACTTTATTCAATAACTAACTTGACATCCAACTCCTATAAGCAGGTGTTTGATTTTCAACAGAGCAGGCAAATTGATGTGGGCATGTGGGGAGGCGTGTCTGCGCAGTCGCACACGTTTCCTGACCAAGCCTGTAAGAGAAAACTTGCTTTGAAATTTAAGAATGAATCATAATTTAATCGCCTGCATAAATATTTACCGCAAGTAAGTAAGTAATCATTTATTTGACAAGAGAAGTTTACATTGTTACAAAATAAAGGCGTAAATAAATAAAAACAATTTCTGAAGTAGCACAATAAAGTACAAATCCGCCAAAGCTAGTACAAAAGCCAGGAGATCCCACTATAGTATAGCTAGGAGAATGTGAGACCACCTAAAAAATCAAAACACTGTAAATCTAAGAGACTGTTAATAATCAGGGCAAAGAGAGCGTCAACTAAATACAAACACAAAACATTACATAAAACACATGAAACGAAGTGATATCTGTGATAGAGGGACAATCAAACTAAATGATAAGAATAAATTATAAACATAATAGTTATAAAAGGTGGTACGAATCAATAAAGAATTTTTTTATTTTTATTTTTAAGGAATTAGGGGATAGGTCGATGAAAGATAAATTACATTCTGAAAGCAATTTGTTCCAGGATCTAATACATTGCGAACGAATGGAATTCGAGCCATAAGAAGTATCACGAGTGTGGTATTTATGGAAGAAGTCAATCATGAAGGTGTCAACAAGCGAGGACGGAACTAGTTTTAATAGAATCTTTTTGATAAGCAAAACGTTTTGTAGATGCACATAGTCTGGAAATTTAAGAATATTCAGTTGAGAAAAAAGTGGGCTTGCATGAGTATGAGGATGTGAGAAGGTTATAATTCGAGATGCCTGTTTCTGAAGAGTAACAATTGAGTTAGTTAGGGAAGAAGAGCCTTGACCCCAGATCTGACAGCAATATGAGAGATGACAATGAAAGAGAGTAAGCAATTTTAAGCAAGCAATTTTACTCATGGCAAGGCCTGGCGTTGTAGAGCACTTAGGGTTCGTTTTAAAAATTTGTTTCCCTTATAATATAATTTTCACTTCAACCGGATTTGAAATTTCAAAAGTTTAGGGAAACGAATCATCGTTTGCGCCAATTATCACTGGCAGAAACGATCGAATATTGGTTTCCCCTAGGCAAACTTTGCGGTAACGATTGAATTAGAACTAAAAATAGACGTTTTTCACTTTTTTCAGACAGATAAAGTTACAAAAACGACATTAAAACAACGTCCTTTCACTCGCATATAAAACTGGAATTAACAGTCGTATTTGAAGACTGATCTAAGTAACCGTCCTTTTAGTCACATAAAAAACTGGAGTTAGTAGTTGTATTTAAAGACGGATCTAAGTAACAATAACGACGTTAATATAATGTCTTTTTACTAGCAAATAAAACTTGAATTAACAATTGTATTTTCGATAGAAATATGTAGCAATAAGGACTTTAATCCAACGTACGTTCACTCGCAAATTAAACTTTTTAAGATTATTTATTTACAAATTTTTATACAGGATATAAACACTTCAATATGTATAAAATATTGTTATCAATGCGTGTCCTGTGTAATAAAGAATGAAAACAAAAAAATGAAAAGTAGAAGATGTGCGACACAAACAGTAATAAATATCTAGCAGAGATCAAAACTTTTTAGTAGTTAACAGATGATCGCTAGCATTCTAAGTCAGTGGGCTTTATTCTCCCTCTTGTTGATCTGACTAGGTTAAAAGCCTTGAATGCTAAGAGGGCTAAATTAATTCATAATAATGTCATATCATTTCACTCAAAAAAAATTGGTTTAGCTAGCTAAAGTAAAACTATTTGACTATACTGAAGTTGGGATCAGTAATAATAAGACAGGAGCTACCAAGGATGAAGAAAACCTTCTCTACCTCCTGGGTCATATAATATAGCTAGCTAAAACTTACATATCAAAGTTCTAGATATCAATCTTTTTTCAACACAATACAAAGAAAGTATATACATTTTTATCATTTTAGGATAACACAATGTTAAACAATTACCTTTCTTTCAGGTTTTGAAACTTCTGGTAGCACTGATATGAACGGCTTCAGCAGCTCAAGAAATTTAACTGAAAAAAGAAAGGTATATCAATAAAATTTTGGGTCAAAATAAAGAGAACGAAGTCTAGAAAACGTACTAAAATAAAAAAATTGGGAACGAAGGAAATACACTATCTAAGGTAACAACAGCTAAACATATGTTGTAGACAAAACTCTAAATCATGAATACTTACATCCCATGTTGAGTAAATCCTTTCCGTGTCCAAATACTTGTCCTTTTTTCCTTCTCCGGTATATAGAAAACGGCTATCAGCCAACCTATCTACTTTCTTGTAACACGTCTCAAATCGTAAACATTAGAAAAGGAAGAATACTTTGCCGAACAAAATTCTATGAAGTCAATTTTGGAGCATTGTGGGATATCTTCTCGTGTGCAACGTCAGAAAATATTGTTCGGGGGGATAGTAAAATTAGTGTATTGTCAATGGCATGAAAAACTTAAAAAATTACTCATTAAGCCCAATAGGTTTGATAATACTGTAGAATAAAACGAGATTATTTAATGTTCTATTTCTTTATCTTTCGTTTAACCTAGAACTTGCTAAAACCGACTGGTTAAAAATGACAGAAAAGCCTCAAACGGGGGTTCAGTCAAGACCTTCGATTAAACCACGTGTAGTTCACACAATCGTGAATCCACTGAATGAACCAAAACAACAAAAATGGCGGATGGATCTACACGCGGGATGATAAATCATCTATGGATAAATGAAACAATTTTGTTTATTGCTGTGATCACATCAGCGATCAAGCTTTTGTTTTTAAATGCGTAGTAAGTCTAAAACAATATTTCTCCTTGAACGAAAAATGTCGGTTTCTTGGACAACATGGCTAATCAGAGCAGCCCAAATACAAGCACTTTCACTTTTGATTTCGTTTTAAACAATGCTAAGACAGCACTTCTTTTCTTTTTTAAAGCTTTTTTTTATCAAGTATTAGCTGGAAACATTCTCTCTCAACGCAGTTAAGGTTGAGTTGAGTAACAGACACAGCGCCACAAACTGAAAAATAGAGGGCCTGAAAACTCAATGATGTTAAAAAGGGATTCCTGCGCAACGTTTCCTGCATGCGAATTTTAGGCAGTCAGGGAGATATCGAAAAACGTGACACTCAATATATCGAAAAACCCATACCAAAATACAACCCCTCTCCAGCGTTTTTCACTTTTTTTGGGGTAAATTATGGTAGATTGTGGATATATAAGTGGATAAATGAATAAATACAGAAACCGGTATATCGGAAAACGATATATTATGTCATGGGTCAAAGCTCCATATCACCGATATCGACTTTTCAATATCTCTCTGAGTGTACAGGCAGGCAGGTGGTAGAGGGAGACTTACAACAAAAATTAAATTTTGGCAAAACTCCAACATTACCTGCATAAGTCGTGATTTTCTGATAAGTTAATAATCTGTTAGGTTCAGTGTTAGGGCTAGGGCGAGAGTTGATATTTGACTATAATAGAGGACGACATTCAAGCACGTTCAACTTTTTGACAATATATATACACGATTTCGGATTGGGCTCTGCCTTAGCGAGAACCAATTAATTTCAGAACATGAAACTTGGCACGAATGTTCACCATCACATAATGAGTCACGTGATGTAAAAAAATTTATGATGAAGTCATCAGGTGCCCGGTGACGTCATCAAATCGTCAAAAAATTAGTGAAATCAATCAATCAATCAATTAATTAGTGAAATCACTACGTTTAAGTTCTGACCCAAACTTAGGCCGACTCCAATAAAGACCTTGGTTTGCGTCCTTTAGCACCCTTCCAAAATTACCCGGGCAGTCGCCTGGCTCCTTTAATACAGTCAGCGGTGCGGGAATTCGCCCTGGGTGCCAAGCACGAAGCCGAAATAGGCCCTGGGTACAAGTACCGGTCAAGCTCATTTCCTGAATAACAAACCATGCAAGGACGGGTGATGATGGACGGAAACATCGAAGAAATATTGTTGTCGCAGCTAGCTAAAGTTTTTTAATTTTTAGTTTTTTCTAATGTTCCGACTCTCCGGGTGAAAAATTGCTGATTTTTTCTAAATTTTATATGACCGAGAGGAGGAATGTTTTAGAGTCGGCCTTAGTAACAAAAGACATTATACTCTTCAAAACACTGTAAAACAATGTAATAAGATGGAGTTATCAATCTTATAGGTTTTCAAACATACAGTAAATCGGATTTCCGAGGAGGAAAATCCGTTCCAGAATAGGAAAAAACTCGTGACTCAAAAGAAAGGTGACGTTGACAGACGTTCGTGTGCAAAGTTTCAAGCCTATATCTTAAATAATGAATTAAATACAGCAATTACAAAGTTAAGGAATTTCAGAGGGAGTAGTGCTGCAAAAAGTAAGGTGGTTTCAAATAATAGCCAATAATTTCTAAAATACTTATGATATAGCACTGAAATTTTCACAGATGATGTAAGATACCTTAAGGTGATAATTTTTTGTGTGGACTTACGTTTGCAAGTCGGATTTTCCCCCATTTGCAAATGGGGGATTTTTAAATAAAATGCGTGGATTTATTTTTGCGAACAGACAGATTTTTATGTTATTTTTTATGTTTTACGTCTCTTTCCATAGGATAAAGTGAAAAATAAATATGGATATGATCAATAATTATTTTTTCTTAATTTTTGAGTGGATTTATTTTTGCAAATTGTCTGAACCCTGATGAATGTCACAAAGTATCATATCCAAATTTACAACTTAACAGAAGTTGTAAACAGAAGTTGTAACAGAAGTTGAACATGCCACAGGTCATTATGGCCCCCCAGTCTTACTTACTTAATTTACTTAATTTACTTAATTTACTTAATTCAGCTTCTGTGAGGTCTTCACACATCCATCTTAGAAAGTCCGATGCTCATCATATCAATGATGCTGTTGGATGATTTACGTAGAAATACAACATAACCTGGAATTAATGGTTCATCTGGGATTGTTGCCAGTAAAGAGTCCAGTTTTGATTTAAAAGGGTTAAATCAATAAACAATGCCGAAATGAACCCTGACCCAAACCCTAACCCTTACCAACCCAAGCAGATTACTAATTTATCAGAAATACACGAATTGTGCAGGTGATGATTGAGTTTTGATAAAATTTAGTTTTGTTGTAAGTCTCCCCTACCCAAAATTCCCTGCATGCATGTATTTTGTGAGATGAAAGAGTAGAAAAAATGATAGCCTTCCTGGGTAGACTGCTTTCGTTGCACTTCGTTTGGTCTACCACTACTGATATACTTTATGGGTGCACTGTATTACTAGAACCACCTTGTTTTTGAGGCCATTGTTGTTTATGCTGCTTCGGGTATTCCCATTAGTTATCTCCAATGCTCATGCGTGAGCTTTACAGCCAAGCTGTAAAGTTGTGAACGCAAAACTCTACGAGAGATGATAGACCAAGCGGAGCTTTAGCGAAGTAGTCTATTTACGTAGGATAATAAATCCTGGTTTTTAAATTTTTGGGTTCATGAGTTATTTCACTTTGAAGATTTGGCACTCTGGGAACAAGTCACTGACATATGACATCATAAGAGCGTCAGCAAAACTTTGGAAAGCTTCCCACAAGGAAAACCCTGTAGCTAAACATTTGCTTTTTTTATTTTACTACCTTTGTCTACCTTTGATGGTTCAAAGTGATCATCGGGTGTTGCAGGGGGTTGTTTAGGAGAGCACCTACCCTTCAGTGGGTCGTGTCGCTCAGAAGAGCATTAAATACTCCAGGGCCTTCAACTTAAGCCGTGGTCCCTCCTGGAAATAAGTTCCTCGAACTTTCGGAGGTTAACCAAGTTAAACATAAAACTCACTCACTCACTCACTCACTCACCTTTGTTTACCTTATCTAAAAATGCATTCTCTGTGCCAAAAGCTAGAACAAACTATGACGTATTTTTCAAACCTAACATGATGCCAGGATTTGAGTTTGTAGTCAACATTCTCTCCAGTGGCTTGTGGTTGTTTTGAATTTCTAGCTACATGTCGGTCTAAGGTGTAATGGTTAAAATGTTGACAACTCTAGATTTGCCTGGTTGGATTCCAGCAGCGGTTAAAGTTTGACCAGCGAACATGAGTTTGTCGACTGAGAATACACACTTGTTGTGGTTGATTAAACGGTGTCTTAGATTGGTATGTGTAAATTTTGACTGTTGACTTCTGAAGTATTGGTTTTTCAGCAACGTGATGATGTTTAGTGTTGAACCAGAGTCAACGAGAAAGTAGATTTTTGATTGGGTCAAAGGGATTCACAGAAGAGATTTGTAGACAGGCCACGAAATTTCAATAGCTCTCGGAAGCGATTCACTACTGGTAAGATGCTACACTTCTGCTACTTGTCTACCATTTCCTTTAATAAACTTATCACGCTCGCATAACCACACACAGAGTATAAAACATGTTTCCTCAAATAATTATTTTTTTGTCTAAAACAGGATCGATATCAAGAATTTATAAGAGCACACCATTAGGGCCTTAAGAGAACAATAAACCTCATTAAATCGCAGACAACCAAGGAATATTTTTGTTCAAAAATTTGGGACGGTAAAAGCAGTAGAAGAGAGAATAAACAAGAAGGAGAAATTATTCCGATTGGGAATATCAGCGATTGAAATAACTTTTTGTAGGTCGACGGTCAACGTGATCAGGGAAAATGAATATACAACGGTCAAATGAAAATCATGGCGGTCATAATGTTAGGTAGTCTGCCTAAAAAAATGTCACCCACCATGGTTGGGTGAAGAAGAAAATTTTCACTCTAGACCCTCGGAAACAGCCTCTAAATCAATTTTTGATAATAAATTTATGTTCTATATTATTACAATTTTTAGACAATCCACGAGTACTTCGTTTCATTGGAAACCCTATTTCTTTGCATGGATGCTTTTTGGCAATACTCAAGTTAAAACCTAACTAACATTTTTGTGAGAACGTGACACAGAAACTTAATCGGAGCACCAAGAAGGAGACTAAAATAAATAAATTTGATAGTTAACACTGAGATATAACAAAATGATCGTTAGCCTTTTTAAATAAATGAATGAATTATCTTTCTTTTTCTTTCTTTATGTTTTAGCGAACATCGAAAAGACCAGAGTAATATAATTATTAATTAAATCCGCCACTGTCAAAAAGACTATATAATATATTGTCTTTTTAACAATGGCGGATTTAACTCTTAATGATCTTCAAAATTGGTTGCACATATACCTTAAGAATCCTGCAACATATGCTGCGGGATTTTTAAGGTATGTGTGAGCATTTTACATTATGCATTAAAGGATTAAACTTAGTCAGAGTACCAAGAAGGAGACTAAAATAAATATTTGTGATGGTTAACAAATGATCGTTAGCCTTTTTAAATAAATGAATGAATGGTTCTTGCTTTTTACTTCTTTACGTTTTAGTTGATATCGAAGTTCAAAGAAATATGATTTATTTTTAACAGTGGCGGATACAGAGAGGCAGACTCAGGACTTAATTGATTAATTATAATAGCTTTCTGTATGATGATGGCTCTTAAGACCTAAGGCTGAAGCCTACAGAAGGCTGTTAAGAATTAAAACTATTAGCTACTCCTAGTATTGCTCTGGCAAGGACCGGATCCGCCACTGGCATAGTTTGTTTTTTCGAATTTTGTAGTGTAACATAATGAAATAAATTCCACCCTAATTTTAATCTAATTTTTAATGCGCAAAGGTAAAAGGAGTATGCTGGAAATGAGAATGTATGCGATCATAAACTCAAAATCTACTTTGCTCACATGGCAATTGATTTTAAGATGGTGCGCTAGAACTGAGAAACTTGGCGGAATTTTATTTATTTACAAATTGGCTGGTCAAGATAATCGATAAATGGAAAACTTGTACCGCACACCGCCCCACGACGCTTTTTTCTTTAATATGCGGAAAATTAAAGACTTTCTATAAAGATTTTTAGATGCTATATTGTGGTAGATGCGGTTGAGATTTCGAGATCGACAGTAGTAAATAGGGTTGGCAGAGAGTTGTTAAAGCTCAGAGACAGATTACCAACTTGAGAGGGCTTGACGTAACTTCTCCCTTAGTAGTGGCTAGTGGTGTCGTGGAGGAGAAGTAGTGATAGCCTTGGGAGAGGTGAAGAAGTTAAAAAAAAATATAAATAAACATATATCAAAAAAGCAGTAAGAAATTTACACATATTTAATTTAATGAATGCAAATTTTCATTGAAAATGTGTTATTTTCACATTTTCTCGGAGATCCCGTATTGACCCTTAGTTTACAGATTTTATTAATATGTATTGTACAAAGCGAGGGGTGGCAATGTGCAAGAGGAAAATAGTTAATAATATGGTAAATGGAAAATTCTGGAAAGCATATTTGGAAGTTTCAATGAGTTTCTAAGGGAAACGAATATTCGACACCGCACTATAGACCGTAGCGGAAGTGATACTGTAGGAGAATGATCGCTACCATAAAATTTTGTTGCCTGGTAGATGAGCCTCCTGTCTCGTTTCACTAATGGTGTAGAAATATATTGATATGGAAAGTGCGAAGGTTCCTTAAAAATCCTGGAGTTCTGGAATATGCAAGTAAATGTAGATACTGTACTTGAAGATTTATCTTACAACCGGTACCAATATTTACAAACATGCATATAGTTACAGCAGCCGACTTGTAAATACAGATGCGGCAGCACAACACTCAATGGCAACAACTTTTTAACTGGAAAACTTTTGCGTACTAACTTTTTTATTAATTATTTTTACCACCACACTTATTATTTGACATAGGGACCATCCATTTATTTTGTAGCCAAAAAATTCTGAAAAATTAGACCCCCTCTCCTCCATGTACACAAACTTATCCATGTACGCAAACAGAGAATAAGCATTTGTTCACCCCTTGTCCTGACTGCGTGCTTAATAAATGGATGGTCCCATTGTTTTCTTTTCACTTGTACCCAACACTTATGCAGGAAGAAGTTATCATCTCACTAATATGACTTTTTATTGAATGATTATCTCACTGGTTGGTTAGAGTTAATTAAATTTCAAACTTATGATGTGTTTTTGTTTCATCCCACCGCAATTCTAACCTTAAGTTATGTGGCTGTATTTATTTATGCCAACAAAATGCAAATAATCAACATGTCCATTATCATGAATTAGTAATTTTATGTTAAGATTTTGTATATTAGTCTTTCCAAGTTTTATTTACTTAAATTTTTCCTTATTTTTCCTTATAGCCGTTCTACAGATTTTGAAGTTCATCGTAATTGGTTTGCTATTACATCCAGTTTACCAATATCTAAGTGGTACTATGAAGTAAGAATCATTTCTTAGTAGTAGAGTTGTCCAAAACAATTGTATTGGAAATCATTCCGATTTTTGTTCAAAAGAAAAGTCCTAGTGTGGTTACTTTGTATGCACTCTAAGATGAAAATGGTATGATTTGCAGTATATACAAAAGTGTTTTTTAAAATCCTGTTTTATATGTAAAATAAGTCATGAAAATACTAGGTATTTTTAGGACTATTTTACATAAAAGGGTTGAAATTTCTTCTTCATTATTTAAGGGGTAGTATCTGATTGTTGGACCCTTAGTTAATTTGGTTTAAATTTTTTGTTGAAAAATGTATTTTTAGTGAAATATATACTTGTCTTATGTATAAACACTTTTTTTACTATCCAATTGTAAGTGAGATCCAAAATTATGTGCAATCCGATTATAAGCACCCCCAGAAGGTCCTAATTTCTTAAATAAGCGCTCGTTTACTTTCAGAACTTTGCGGTAGTAAGATTGCTACTCAACACATTATGAGACTGGATAAATAAAATATTGGCATTAAACTACCATTGGGCATGGTCCACATTGATAACATAGACTCATAACTTAACAGCAAATGTTGTAAATTATCATATTATTTATAACTATTGTGATATCTATTGTGATATCTTACCTGCACTTATTGTCTAGTATGAATTATAGTGTAATACTCATCATGTATATGTTGCTCAGGTTTTAAGGAACCGTCTCAAAAATTCGCTTAGCAATTCGCTTAGCAATTCGCTTCATTTTCATCTTAGATGAAGTGTTAT
>JAUCNQ010001129.1:0-14271 GCA_032352715.1 Bougainvillia muscus | reverse complement strand
AATTGAGATTCTATAAACGCTTTGAACATAGTTTTCCGATTTTGTAAAGGAAGTAATTTACTTATCCTACCTAGAGCAGTAAGTTTCCTACCTGCTTTTAAACAAATATCAGTGATATGTTTATTGATGATCCTAGAAGGTTTCATCTAGTTTTCTTTCAGAAGAAATTAGATTAGATTCACCTTTTAATGCCTAGTGGCTATTAAATGATCTCAAATACTTAAACAATCTTGAAGAATTTTGCTTCAGGATTGTTAAAGCGTGTGCGACCATTTTGTTACCATTAGGCATTTAAGGGTTAATACTTATTTTAATTTAGCTGCTGTCACACCTAAGTATGGTCGAGTGGCAATATTTAGAAATATAATCCCACATTCTGCTAGACCTCCATCACCTAATATCCGAGCTGCGAGATATACATTTCCAGTCAAGGTTGGTTGATTTTGATTATATTAAAGGGACCGTCCACGAAATTCGCTTAAATTCGATTCACAAATCGCTTCATTTTCACCTTAGATGAAGTGTTATTGTGCATACAAAGTATGCACAATAACACTTCATCTAAGATGAAAAATAATAGGAATTAAACGAATTGTGAAGCGAATTTAAGCGAATTTTTGAGACGAACCCTAAGAGACCGTCCGCGAAATTCGTATGGAAATTCGTATCCAATTTTCATTCAGAAGTAGTGTTTTTGTTTATAGAAAAAATTTCCAGCAGTTGATGGATAAGATCTATGTATTGTAAGCAATGGAGATTTTATGTACAGTACTTCTAGGCGAATTCGAACACGCAAGGGACCTAACATTTCGTATGAATTAGCCAAAAATCGAATTTAGTTATAGCCAACTCCTGGGATATAGTTCGAAACATCAAAGGTTCGAATTAAACAGCAGTTGATTTGGCGGTTGTGCACCGTATGTATAATCATCACGATAAAACTTATCAACTTAGGGACCATGTGTCGTTCACATTTTATTTTGAAAATAGTGTAATTGTACGTACAAATGATGTACTGAGATAAGACTAAGAACTTGTTTACATGAAGACTTTCTATAGGCGAAATGACTGTAATGGCTTCTGTGATTGGTTAAATATTTCTGTCGGGAAAAATTTAACCAATCACAGAAGCCATGACAGTTCATTTCGCCCGCAACGATTTTCCATGTAAACGTGTCCTAAGATGACAATGAGATGATTTTTAAACGATATAGTAAACAGTTATCTCCATGTGTTAATAATGATGACGAAAAAATATCTGATACCTGCATCTGGATAACAGTGTAAAGAAGTGTCCATTTTTGATATTGAACAAATACCGACGACGACTGTATACAATCTTCTTATCAAAGTTATTATCAAAATCTAAAAACCAACAAATGATTAAAGAACTATATCCATTTCAGACTGTTAATCCTATTAGCCATCAGCTTTTTCTTCCACTCAAAACCCTGGACGAGGGGGGAGCGGAGGGAATTCTGTTTCCCTCTAATTTATTCCTAATAAGTAAATACCACAGACAAGAAACTGCGTGCAGTTGTTGTCAAACATAAAAGTAACATTTGGGTGTGGTCAGATCTGATATGACGTCAACGTACGTCATATGTTTATCTGAAAATTATAAAATTAATGTACCTTATATAAGGGTTAATTCACCAAGTCAAATAACATTACTTGCTATAACAATCTATATACAAGAGAGTATTAGTATCGTATATGATCGATCTAACTCTCCCTTTCGAATAAACGCCCCTCTCGATTAAACGCCCAGAGCAAATTTGAAAATATTCTAATAACGCCCACTCTCGAATAAACGCTCCCTCCCGAATAAACACCCAGGACTTCAGAGTCAATTTAATAAAAACACATGGGCTTTGATTTGATTCATAGATTTTTAACGAATTTAAGCACTGAATGCTCACTCAAGACACTCTTTTTATTCTGTTGACGAAGAAAGTTATGAGTTTTGTAGTTTCCTCCTATTTAAACTTATAAAAACCATTTCAAAAACATTAAATTTAGACTTAGTTTATAAACGCCCCTCTCGAAAACGCCCATGGTAATAATCAATTTTCAGAATAAACGTCGTGGGCGTTTAAACGGTCATACTCGGTATAGTAGAGAGTATATAACTAGAGAGTTTGAAATAGTTTTTTTTTAGCCAAAGGTGTCTGCCATTATGAAATAACCGGAAAAAGAATGTTCCGGAAATCTTTCCGGTAATTCGAAAAATGACTTGATTTGCGTATTCAACATTTTCACATAGACATTTTACATTCTTTTGGAAATTATGCAGAGAATAGTCTTTCCATGTTTTCAAAGTAATATATGCAAAATTTAATAGGCGGTTCTGACTAATAGACTGTAACTTCGTAAAGTACAGGTATAGCGTTTACTTAAATAATAGGCAGCACATTTAAAATATATTTCATCTAATGGTTGCAAAGTTTCACGGATTTCAGGGCATTACTTAAGAAGTTATTCTAAAAATTCCGGTCCGCTTTGATACGAACTTCACTTCGGCAGTAACCAGTGGCATGTCTAGTATTAGTCAGATCACCAAGGTAAAGAACTGGACATTTTTATCTTCATTGGTCATAAAAATACCCATCACCATACTTTGAACAATTTAAAAAAATTAAGACTTTCATACGCCATTTCAACCGGTTGTTTTTTGGTAAGTAGATAACAGACAGGAGAACTGGCAGTCTTGGTCGGTGTTGGAGGTGAGATAAAAAAACGTTCCCTATTATTCATCATTCATATTCATTCATATTAATAGGACATTCTTTGTTCGGACCAGAGAATACAATTGACATCCGCTAATCCAAATGCTACTTGATTCGAACTTTCGATATTTTGAACAAAATGTTTGGTCCTTTACTTGTTCGATTTATCGGATGTGTACTATTCAAAAAATAGTCTCTCCGTACAAACGGGCCATGATATTATAAAGAATGTCTGTGGTAGTGGACCTGCCGTTTACCTGTAATCTGGCTGCTCACAGGTAAATAATTCGAACGGTTTGAGGTCGTATCCAGTCTCCGGAACAGACAGTCTATAAATGGTTGAACGCGTAGAGACGCATCTGTAATCCTTGAATTTACGGAGCTTGACTTAAATGAAACAAATAGGCGTGGCGCATCGCAGTATCACTCATTCAAACTCTGAATTAAATTACTGAATTAGCTCAAAAAGCTAGGATTAAAACCCGAGTATAAATAAAGCACACACATCTTAAATAAGTAATGCAGATATACTAATGAAGACTCATACTTAGTTTTAATCAATCAACACTGCAAAATTGCAGTACCTGCTTATCAAACAGACCAGCGAATAGTACCATTCTTATAGTTCGCAACAAATTCAAAACAAAAGGAATCTTTATATGTAACAACCAAAACACTCCCTGAGACCGGCAACATATCAGGCACTTGTGTGAGGCGCCACCAACACACTTTATAGAAACCAGTGAAGCGCTACCAACAACTACCAGTTCAGTCTCGAATCCTTTTGCTAGACTGGCTTATGTAACAGAGACTGAGCGGATGCACCTACTAAAGAGGTATTGGCAGTAATTCGTTTAAATGATGTATTTACAAATTACAAATCATGTATTGTTTGATCACATTCAAAAAAAAGTTAAGCACGCGAAGATATAGGTCAAAACAACCTTAACCCTCCAGTTTGTTCTTTTTCTTGTATTAAGATTAAGACTGTGTAAATACTAGTTCAGTGTGAAAAACACTGGTACGACCGCCTCTGTTGTGTATTTTGCAGAATCACGCCTAAAAGCTTGACCTTTTCAGTCGTTCATGTGTGTATGGTGTGTGTGAGTTTTCCTCGAAAACGGATGCGTATGCAGCAGCCAAACCGACTAGCCTAAAGTCTAATCTCGTCAGACTAATACGCATTCTTTTTTTATATAAGAACAATTTTATAAGAACGCTGGGGCTGAAATCTGCCAAAAATTAAGAACAACCTAAGAACAATCTTATGCCGAACTTTTTCAACCAACCTTAAGAACACATCATACGACTGCATAGAACATGTTTTAAGTACATAAGTAGTAAAATGAAGGCTTAAAGTCATTTATTCCTTGTAATATGGGCTAACGCTGTGAGTAAACACTACCTGGAGAAATATTTTCTTTAAACAGGCTTATAATGTACAAGAATTAGGAACAGCATAAGAACAAATTAAGGCTAAAATTATCAAAAACATACGAACATTGAGGCTGAGCTGAATTTACCTGGTTCTTATAAACAAAAAAGTGTATGCGAGAGCAGACCTTATTGTAACAAAATGGTCATACGCGCTTTAACAATCCTGAAGCAAAATGCTTCAGGATAGTTAAGGCATGGATATCCATTTAAATGGACATCAGGCGTTAAAGGGTTAAGTTTAATATCAGCCACTTGCAGTGCAATGTCGTCAAATTCACCCAATTAATATACGTTATCTATACACAAATTAATCAATATTTAATAATAATTATAATAAGTCAATTCTTTTAAACCTTTTGTTTTATTTCTGGTACCAGTACTGGCTGTAAACAGATAGCAGGTACCAGTACTGGCTGTAAACAGATATCGGGTACCAGTACTGGCTGTAAACAGATATCAAATAGCTGTTGAAAAATAAAAATAATGCTCTTTTTTCTCCAAATATTCTTTAGATAATTTAGAATGAAGCCAATGACGCCTCAGTGAGTTATGCGCCGATTGATTAGTTTGCATGACGTAATTGTTTTGATTCGTAGCTAATAAGATAAGAAAAGACAAGGAAGGAAACTGTCAGTCAGAGCTGCATGTGAATTGCGAACAATGAGCTTAATTTTCACTTTTCGACGCAAGTTGTTGGCAAACAGGTCTCCCGAAGGAGTTCTGTAAAAAAAATCAAAAATCATCAAAATATTAGGAAGAGAAATTCAAAAAGGTTCTTCGTCGGAGGCGTACCGCATTCACATAGGACACACATAGATTCGTGTTATATTTTCAACAAAAACTTTCATCGAGTTTTCTTAATCAAACATAACTACCCTGAACAAGTAGTAACTTTAATACTACCATGTTGCTGCGTCTGAGCATAATGTTTGTTAACTTGGTAAAGCTAACCCAGAATACTTGTGTCCTATGTGATTGCGGTACACCTATATGGAAAATATGTAAAGTTTTCTTCCTTGTCTTTTTCTTTATCTTCGCTTTTGATTTTAGTGCATCGGAGAAGCGTAAAATAAACAAAACCATAGAAGACAGTGGCGAGAGGCAAGAATTTAGGGAAAATAACAAAATATTATTTGATTTCTGTTTACAACCAGTACTTGGGCTCCTGTGGTTTATTGAAGTACTTTATGTTCGGCTTCTATATTACTTCGGCGTACCATAATTCTTTCATTTCTTTTTCAATGCGTACTGTGAGTACGTAAAAAACAATTAACAACAACTTAACTCATTCAGTGCCGCAAGCTGCTGTGATAACAAATCATTGCTTGATTTCCGTTGCTTCTATAGCAAAGATCAAACACTGATTCGTAATCATGAAAAAAAAATCATGGAACCGCAGCCGCAAGCGATGAGTTTTTTCCACTAGCAAAAGTCTTCGTGCGCAGGGTCTCCGGAGCAACTGCCCTCAGGCTGTCGATTAAGATTATGTTCAAATTTTATTGAATTTTTTCTTTCAATCTTTCAAGATGGTTGTAAGTGAGAAGAATTCCAATTTTTTGTCATCAGTAGCAACCCAGTCTCTTAGAGATCTTACACGAAATGTGACAACAGACACACACGCACACTGAATCACTCACTCCTCACACACTCCTAACTCACTCTTCCCTCACTCGTCACACCTCTCTGTGCATTCACTTGTTTGCCTTTCCATAGAAAACCCGAAACGCAACCTGAGAAATCCAACTTATCAGGCACTTGTGTGAGGCACCACCAACATACTTCATTCAAACTAGTGAAGGTCTACCAACCACTACCCTATACCTAAACCCATTTCTAGAATCTGTTGTCAATATAACATAACATATGAGAGGGTTTGAATTATACTACGAACGAGGTGGCCACCACATTCTTCTTTCCTTCCTTCACAGTTATCCAACTCAAGTCTACGGGAAAGGTTAATAAGGACGCCAATAACAGCACCATCAAAGGAATAAAACATGGCAGAAAATAAAGACTGCCATAGACTCATAACTAGGGTCTCTCTTTGAAAGTGTTTCAATAGAAATAAAACACATCGGGTAGAAGATTGAGTTCTTTATTCTTTTCGCATCAGGGTTAAACAAAATGAAAACATATTGTGGAAATTAGTATTTTAGCCTGGCTTGCCAAGGCCAACTTAAGAGTGAGAACAAGTATGTTCCAAGCATCTGACTTATAAACTCATTAAGCTAAAACTACGCAAGATGAATTTACGAACCCGATTGTAGTTCGGAATACGAAAATAAACTTTGTTTCTAGCCATCTGCGATAGCGGAAACACCTCAATCACAAACTTTGGACGACAAGAACTACAATCTTGAACAAAATAGTTTGGCACTAGAGCTACGGAATTGACAACTGGAGCACCATAAGTTTTAACTATTGTTGTTTTTATAACCCTGAAGACGATTATCCAATAGCATGCATGATCATAGTTGACTTCAGATCTATCGTTCTGAGTTGATAGCTTACTCGTAGTCTCTGCCACAAAGCGCGGACGAGTATTGCAGTTAAAACTCGATTTTAATATAGTTTTAGACTACTACGTGCCGGGTCTAATAGAAGGCTAAATTATTTTTTCTTCAAAATCGTAGATTGACAAGACATTGTCACAAGTATTGATCTGACAAAGTTTCATATTCACCTTTGATGCGTTTCTATGCGGCAAAAGGTGCAAAGTTTCAGTGCAGTTCTTCTTAGCTAAACCAAAAAAAAAAAGGTTTTATTTTCTCAATTAATTTAGTAACATTGAAAAATATTTTTTGTAAATTTGTTATGATTAAAAATAATGCTGATAATAATCGATGCAAAGTAGAAATCAACATAAATATGCGATGGACTCTCGGTATCTCGAGCTTGACTCTATCTCAAACAATTCATTCGGTCGGTTGGCCATTTGGCACTCACTTATACCAGGAAAGTCTCGTTATCTTGAGTCTCTATTCTCGATATTCTGGGTATCTGGAAAATAATTCTTCAAGTACTGTGGACAATTCAAGTACTGTGGACAAACCGGATGACTTTTCTAGGTATTAACCTATTTCTCAATATCTCGAACCTTTTTGCCAGACACCTGAGAGTTCCAGATATCGAGAGTCAACTGTATCATTTAAAAGAATATCAGATAGAATATGGTACGCAAAACTGAAGTTCCAAAACTGCATCATATGTAACATTATAACAGCATATGCCCGACTCTAGAAAATGCCGTAAAAATCGAGAAGAGAGGTAAAATTTCTACGATGACCTTACAGCACTAGTTAATTCGTTAAAACGCATAGAAGCGTTAATCAAAACAGGTGAGTTAATGTACATTGCCAAAGCAAATACTAGGGTTTTGGGTAATCAAATAGTTATCAACCTAACAAATACCTTTTTTCCCTTAATTTTCTTCAAACTAATTATTCAAATGAAAAAATGAAAATCTATGTGGCAAAATAAGGTTCTTTAACCCTATTTAGCATGGAGGGGCAATAAAGCCCTCACCCCCACCCTCTCTCCGCATTATTTTAATATCTCCTGCTCTTTTAAAGCTAAAGCGCTGAAATTTTGTGGCATTTAGTTTATATATATTACAAAACCTTTTTGCTAAATTTCAAGATAAATTATAACTCTGCTGGGGGGTATGACATTTTTGTTACCGAGGGTAAAAAAAAATACTAATTTTTTTAACCAATCTTTTATTTTTTTTACTTTTTTAACCATAATTAGGATAAGTTACATTTATTTTGGTGTTTTGTTTACTTACATTTTTGAATTTTGAAACAATTGCGATTTTTTGGTTTTAGTGACGTCATCAAAAAAATCATGTGACCCTTGACACCAAAGGTACTTTCTTTAAATGTATTTATGCTAAGGAATATTTGTGCCAAGTTTTATGGCAACTGCACGGGTACTTTAGGAGAAGAGGGGGGGGGGGGGAGCATTTTTGCATCTAACACACTTTACGATCTTTAACCTCGTTCCCAACGCTTTTTGCCGCGTCTCATAGCCGCGATCTTTACATTATAAAAGAGTGGGCTTTACAATGGAAACTGTAATATAACCCAGATCCTAACAAACAAATCACAGAGGTCATATTCTCCCGCAAAACTAAACCTGTGTTACTTTAAGAGTAGAAAGTTTCGCGAGTAGAAAGTTTCGCGAATTTCTCGAATACTGAAAAACTCGCAAAAGTAATGCGACGCGAATAATTCTATATCGATCGATTCGCGAATGTTTATGCTCGCGAAATTTTTGGAAGTTCCTCGAAATTTACAAAATATTCTAAAAAATTTACAGCAGCATTCTTTTGGAAATGGTCGCACTTTCTTCATCTTCTATGATATTGTTTTAAAAAAGCACTAAAATTATTTAATTCGATGGTTTTTCGAAATAAAAAGCCTCTGTTTTTAGTCATTCGCGCGAAATATTTGGAAAGCATCTATTCGCGAAAGTTTATTCATGATATTTGGAGATTTCTTTCCCTCGCGAAAGTTTCTAATTGTGAAAGTTTATACTTTCAACCCAACACTTTCGTTAATAACTCCAGGAGTGTTTATCCTTTGCCCTGAAATTTGGTAACTTTTCCTAAAATTCTATTAGGAATAATTTACAAAAAATACATTACATCAGATGTAAGGCCAGAATAAAGTGTTAGGATACTTAAATCTGCATTTCGTACGAAAACCTATAACCGTGCCAAGTTTCATTGTCATACTGATAGTAGTTTAGAAATTAAGGAGGTTGGTTGAAACACCCCCCCCCCCCTCCACCAGGGATACGGAACCCAAAAAGGCTCAGGGTTAATAGGGTTAAAGTGTTCACGCTCTCTTGTATTTCAGCTCTTGTATCTCTCTCGATACAGAAACATCTAGGATAAGATAAAAAAAACTTACTTTGATCATCATTTGAACGAAAATATATCTAAGGCTTACAAGGGTATATCCCTTATTAAGCGGTTGCATAAATATCTTGTCTTGATTATGCAGATGTTATATATGACCAGCCTCAGTCTTCGGAATAAGATTGAATCTGTCCAATATCATGCTGGTCTTGCCGTGACTGGCGCTATTAGAGGTTCTTCCCGTGAACGTCTTTATCAGGAACTTGGTCTAGAAAGTCTTAGCGAACGACGTTGGTATTACAGATTAGTTTACTTTTACCTTATCATTTTTGGTATTTCACCTAATTATTTGTGTTCTTTGCTTCCCATGAAGCAATTTCCTTATAATCTGGCTAGAGGAAATTGTATAGAAAGTTTACAAGGAATTCTGAATATTTTAAAAATTCTTTTTTCCGTACTGTGTAGAGAATTAAAAAATTCCCATTCAATTTCAAAGTTTAAAAATGGTCTTCTTGAATCCTGTATTCAAAGTTAATCATTCTCTTGGCCTGAAACTATTAATACGGCTGCGTGCCATCTTTGGGACATAAATTTCAATACAATTTACTTGATACTTTAAATCCCCTTTGTAGTTGTGATCGTGAAATTGAGTCTACAATTGAGTCTACAATCGCTGCCCTTTGTATACATGCAAATGACTTATAACTCTCTTCGTTAATCGAATAAAAAGAGTGACTTGAGTGAGCATTCAATGCTTTAATACAGTAAAAATATATAAATCAAATAAACGCCCGTGGCGGGCGTTTATTAAATTGGCTCTGAAGCCCCGGGCGTTTATTTTTTTTTTGGTTGGGAGGCTTTTATTCGAGAGTGGACGTTAGTAAAATATTTTCAAATTTACCCTGGGCGTTTATTCGAGAGTACGCATTATATCGTTCATAAATGGTATGCTAAATTCTTGGTCTTGGTAAATATTATATGTGTGCCAAGTTTCATTGTTATTGCTTTAGTGTTTCAAAAACTATGAGCGGTGGGCCTACTAGGCCCTACACCCTTCCCTCCCCCTCCACCACTCTAGTCTTGGTGAACACAAATAAGCCCAGTCCTAATAGTGTGTTAAGTCATCTGAAAGGTTTGATATGTTTTTGTTGTGAATATTTTCACCACTTGACAAACCTCGTCTTGTCTCTGTTTTCTTTAAATTTGTTTTATTGTGTTTTTATTTTTGTCCTACTTTATGTGCAGTACCTCACAGGCAATTTTTCACTGTTGGGTATCAAGCGTATGTGTAACTGTCTCTTCCTAAGTTTTGTAATTTGTGTTTATGAAAAAATTTAGGTTAAACGTCCTCACATCTAACTCTATTGATTTCCAAGATAATTGCTATACTACCAATACCCTCTTTATAACAGCCTTAATTAAGAACAATCTAAGAACGGTATTAGGCTAAACGTTGTCCAACGAAACTTGAGACCATTAAGTTTCTAGTAAGAGCATTGTTGTCATAATGGGCGTGGTCATAGTTTCAGATTTACTTTAAAACCAGTACAAAAGTATAACATTGTTCTACAACCTGCAAAAATTTGATTCCAAAAAATTCGGTGCAATTAAACGTTACAGGTAAAAACGGCATCCGTTACTTAACGGACCTGGACCCGGGCGTGGGACCCCAGAAAACGGAGATCCAAAATCGAGAACCTAAAGAAAACGGGGTCCCTCACAAAACACAGACCATACTTGTTGCTGTGTTTCATGAAACGCCATTACTTCTCTAAAATACGGACGGATTTTCAGATTTACGGTTACCGGTATGCTCTGTTTGGAAGCCGCCATGTTTCATTATTAAGGCCGCTAGTTCAGGTCAATTGTATGGAAAGGTCATCTGAGAGAAACTAAAAGTCTGTTGCCCTGCTGAAATAGAATTAATTCAGTTGAACGTTTTTTTTTGACAAAAGATATTTCGTAAAAAATTGAAATTCATATGCGATCTAAACAGAAAAATTTCGAATTTTACAAACAGACAAAATACATTCGATCATTTATTATTTTGAAAAAAGTAAAAGCCTAGTTACATTACCGTATTTTTATTGATGGTGATAGCATATTCACGTTCAAGTAGCTCGCCGCTTGCTTGGTCTAAGTTAATTTTCACAAGTTGAAGGAAGTTACATTCGGACCAAAGCACTTTCAAGGCGTTAAGAAAGAAACTCCCAGACGACTTAAGGTACAGCTAACTGAAGAAAAAAATAGATCTATGCATCTATGTTAAGAAAAATATCTCTACCATAGTTAATGAAAATGAGTACCAAAATGAGTGGTAACGAAAATCATTCCACAATTTTTGCAGCTTGGGAACGAGACTCATTGTTCAGTCTAATAACAATAATAATAAAAACAATTATAATCAGAGGATAAAAAGAGAGCAAATAAGACAACGAAAAACCTAGCCTACAAACAACACAAAATCTAGCCTACCTAATAGACCGCTTCGCTGAAGCTATAGCTCTGCTTGGTCTATCACCACTCGTCGACTTTTGCGTTCGCGAATCAACAGCTTGGCTGTTGAGCTCCCACACGCGCATTGGAAATAACTAGCAGGAATATCCGAAGCGACATAAACAAGGTGGTCCTAGTAATACCGTGAACGCAAAAAGTATATCAGTGGTGGTAGACCAAGCGAAGTGCAACGAAAGCGGTCTACCCAGGAAGGCTATATTTTATCTAGCTAATCGCGAGATTAAATTCCCGTCATCGTACCCTGACTGCAAATCTGGTCTGTGTTTATAACGAATAAGACGCCCGTGTTAGGTCCCGATTTTCTTTGGGTCCCCGGTTTCTAGGGTCCCACGTCCGGGTCCGGGTCCGGTAAGTAAAGGATGCCGGTAAAAACAACTTATTAAAAGTAGATCCTTCTATCCTACTCTTTTGATAGTGTTTACGTTTTGTTCTATTTGATACTGGAGCAAAACTAAACATGGCAGCAGACAGACCTGCTAAAACTAGCTCTCAAAGCAAGAAGGAAACTATGAACTCGGCCAAATCTTTGGAATATAAAGATGATATCGTTTTTATTGGTAAAGTAAGCGCTTTGTTATCTGCAGACGACATCCTAGCATGCATGGCCTAGCGAGCATTGCCTATTGATCAAGTCATCGGATTTGTAATGTGATGGTTGTGGATTGAGTCTCCATTTTACTGTTGTGACTAAGTAAAAGTTCTAAACAAATAATTATTTGAGGTAACTATAACTTTCCTATTTTGCTGTTGTGACTAAGTAAAAACAGGTCAGGTGTCCACCTCTTACGTTGAGTCTCCATTTAACTGTTGTGACTAAGTAAAAGTTCGGAATAAATAATTATTTGAGGTAATTATAACATTTATCTGGTTTCCTGTTGTGACTTGGTAAAAGAAGTATCTGAGTCCGCCTCTCATATTAAGTCTCAATTTTACTGTTGTGACTAGGTAAAAGCAGGTTCCGGATTCGGTCCTGAGTTTGAGTCTCCATTTTACTGTTATTGACAAAATAAAAGTTCGGAATAAATAATTATTAGAGGTTACTATAACTTATATCTATTTTACTGTTGTTACTAAGTAAAAGCAGGTTCTGAGTCCGCCTCTGAGATTGAGTCTCCATTTTACTGTTGTGACTAAGTAAAAGTTCGGAATAAATAATTATAAGAGGTTACTATAACTTATATCTATTTTACTGTTGTGACTAGGTAAACGCAGGTTCTGAGTCCGCCTCTGACATTGAGTCTCCATGTTACTGTTGTGACTAGGTAAAAACAGGTTCTGAGTCCGTCTCTGACATTGAGTCTCCATTTTACTAAGTAAAAGCAGGTTCTGAGTCCACATGCGACAATGAGTCTCCATGTTACTGTTGTGACTAAGTAAAAGCAGGTTCTGAGTCCGCCTCTGACATTGAGTCTCCATTTTACTGTTGTTACTAAGTAACAGCAGGTTCTGAGTCCGCTTCTGGCAACGAGTCTCCATGTTACTGTTGTGACTAGATAAAAGCAGGTTCTGAGTCCGTCTCTGACATTGAGTCTCCATTTTACTAAGTAACAGCAGGTTCTGAGTCCGCCTCCGGCAACGAGTCTCCATGTTACTGTTGTGACTAGGTAAACGCAGGTTCTGAGTCCGTCTCTGACATTGAGTCTCCATTTTACTAAGTAACAGCAGGTTCTGAGTCCGCCTCTGGCAACGAGTCTCCATGTTACTGTTGTGACTAGGTAAACGCAGGTTCTGAGTCCGTCTCTGACATTGAGTCTCTATATTATTAAGTAAAAGCAGGTTCTGAGTCCACCTCCGACAATGAGTCTCCATTTTACTGTTGTGACTAAGTAAATGCAGGTTCTGAGTCCGTCTCTGACATTGAGTCTCCATTTTACTAGGTAAAAGCAGGTTCTGAGTCCGCCTCTGACATTGAGTCTCCATTTTACAGTTGTGACTAGGTAAAAGTATGTTCTGAGTCCGTCTCTGATATTGAGTCTCCATGTTACTGTTGTGACTAAGTAAAAGCAGGTTCTGAGTCCGTCTCAGACATTGAGTATTCATTTTACTGTTGTGACTAGGTAAAAGTATGTTCTGAGTCCGTCTCTGACATTGAGTCTCCATGTTACTGTTATGACTAGGTAAAAACAGGTTCTGAGTCCGTCTCAGACATTGAGTCTCCATTTCACTAAGTAACAGCAGGTTCTGAGTCCGCCTCTGACAATGAGTCTTCATGTTACTGTTGTGACTAGGTAAAAGCAGGTTCTGGATCCGCTCCTGACATTGAGTCTCCATTTTTACTGTTGTGACTAAGTAAAAAAGTTTCCGGATCTGCTCCGGACATTGAGTCTCCATTTTACTGTTGTGACTAAGTAAAAGCAGGTTCTGGATTCGGTCCTGAGATTGAGTCTCCATTTTACTGTTGTGACTAAGTAAAAGTTCGGAATAAATAATTATTAGAGGTTACTATAACTTATATCTATTTTACTGTTGTGACTAGGTAAACGCAGGTTCTGAGTCCGTCTCCAACATTGAGTCTCCATGTTACTGTTGTGACTAGGTAAAAACAGGTTCTGAGTCCGTCTCTGACATTGAGTCTCCATTTTACTAAGTAAACGCAGGTTCTGAGTCCGTCCCTGACATTAAATCTCCATGTTACTGTTGTGACTAGAAAAGTATGTTCTGAGTCCGTCTCTGACATTGAGTCTCCGTTTTACTGTTGTGATTAAGTAAAAGCATGTTCTGAGT
>JAUCNQ010001128.1:0-23241 GCA_032352715.1 Bougainvillia muscus | reverse complement strand
GGAGTGCATTTTTAGCATTGTTGCAGGCTTTAAGCCTGCAACAATGCTAAAAATGAACTCCACCAAGGACACTTATTTCAAATATTTACAGAACACATATTTTGAAGAACACATACAGATGGCTGCTTCCGTTATAACATCGGACTAAACATAGCAACCGACACTGGTCTGTCCTTTTTGTAAGATAAGCAGTTGCTGCATTAAAGTCTCAAAAGATATTTTCATAAATCATTTAGGATATGTTAAAAAAACCAAACGTTTTCTTCTTCTAAGGATAGGTCCACATAAAACTTCGTAGTGCCACTTCTCCGCAGGAGTAAATGGCAAGAACTCTATTCTACCACAAACTTTTGACATATATATTTAAGGAAGTTGACCTTGTAACATAACTCTCTTCCAAGATGAAAATAAGAATTTCAATGTAATGTATCTTTGAGACGATCTTTAAACACAAAACGAAAACAAAATAAACTCGCAAGCTTATGCAAAGGTTAATCTTTGAATACAACTTTATATTCATTTAACAACTACAGTGGAATCCCGATAAGTGGAACCCTAGCTAGCGAATATCCGAAGTGGCAAGGGAGGCCAACGGACACCAAGGGACCGGCAAAAATGGTTCCTTTTAGCGGGAGTTCCACTTATCTGGGGTTCCACTAATCGGGATTAAACTGTAAGTTCAGACAGTGATGATTCTGGTCGAGCTATAAACAATATTTCTGACAAGTTTAATAAGCAAATTCAATATTATCCACTCTCAACCTCGATCCAAAGCACTACTTCGAGCAAGGTACGACGAAGAGAACCTTCGTTCTTCGCTGTACCCCTCTCTGAGTAGCCATAAGAGGCGCTGTGAACGAGGTTGCTTTACTGTCAATATATATTAAGACCATCTATACAATGAATGTCTTTGTTAGGCAGATTTACAGCCCTGAGCTATATCTTGTGGTATAAAGCTGACGTAACATGAAACCTCGCCACAAGCTCGTGTCTTGTTTGACATAAAAACAACATTGAGACACGTGTCATAGGAGGATGTATATAACACATTTTCAGTTACCCAAGACAGTAAAATAAACAATATTCTAATAATTATTTACCTTTAGTCTCCATCTTAGCGGTTTAACTCGATGTAAATCCGCCACTGAGTAAATTCTCATTCCAAAAAAATAACAAATAATATCGAAGAGAAAACAAATTCCCTTAATTTCATCGTAACTGTTATACCAAGTGACTCATATAAGCTATCATCATCAGAGGCGGATACAGAACAAACTATTAACTAGACAAAGCAATAAAGTGGAGAACAAAGTCATTAATTTTTAATAGTTTAACACATGATCATTAGCCTTTAAGGCTAATGATCATGTTGTTTAACAATTAAAAGTTTATTAGTTTTTTAGTCTCCATCATTGTGCTTTGCCTATGGCTAAATCCCGAGACTGATCATGAATTGACTACTACTAGGTAGGTTTGTGAGTGAGGTTTATGTTTAATGTGGTTAACCTCCGGAAGTTCGAGATACTTATTTCCAGGAGGGACCACGGCTTAAGTTGAAGGCCCTGCAGTATTTAATGCTCTTCTTCGCGACAAAACCCACTGAGAAGGTTTATGCTCTCCTAGACAACCCCCTGCAACACCCGATGATCACTTTGAACCATCTACCCAATTTACCTCACATGGTATGGGTTGACCAATGACCAATAAAGGTTTAAAATCCGCTTATAGTGCAAATTGAATTAAAAAGAAAACAAACAAGCAAATTTTGAAGAGTATACAAATATACGCTTTTCCTGAGTTAACTATAAATAAAATATCTAACGAATACTTTACAGGAAATAATATTGTCCAATTGAATAACTTGCAGTATTCCATCCGAAAATACAAGACGACTTTTGTGTTGTCTTGTATTCACCGATTGATATGTGTAAGTTGTGTTATTTGATAAATCATGTACAGTGGATAACTTTTAAGTCTTTCACTGTTGGAACTTTTAACATAAAATTTAACTCTTTTACAATGTTGTAAATTGGTTAGATATACTTTAACAATGCTGCAGGATTGTTAAATTAAGTGTGACCACTATTGCATACCATGCATTTAAGTAAGGGTTTATAACTCAATTTGTCAGTTGAGACATATATACATAACAAATCATTTAAGACACGTGCCAACTTAATAGCTAGTTAATTTCAGACTATCCCCAACTGGCACACAACGCTAAAACAACGTGCAGCAACGTTATTATAACGTTTAACGTTGTAATAACGTTGCTACAACGTTGTTTTAACGTTGTGTTCAAGCTCAGTCTTGTATGCCAAGCTACGAGGATAGTCTGAGGATACTTTATATGATCTCACCTCTTATTCCAATATGTAGAAATGTTTAAAGAAAGACGTCAAACTTGTTGATACTGATATATTCAACAAAACGTCGTTAGTACTAGCCAAGCCGTTATATACATATTTACATGACATGTCAACTTGAAATATTTCATTCTCTTTCCCGAACGTTTGCCAAATTAATCTTTTACTTCCGTATTCAGTCTATTAATATCCATATAAGGAGGAAGTCTTATACGAATATTTACTGATTTTGAAAACAAACACAAACGGAAAACTTGATCGCTTAATCCGGGGTGAATGAAAATACCCACTCTGGAAAAACGGCAAACTCGGAACATGCTTCTAAATATTCAAAAGCAGTAAAATAGAGGTTCAAAGTTATTAATTTTGAATAGCTTTATGTATGTCGATGGGCTCAGCGTACATTAAACTATTATGAATTATACCCCATAGGTCTCTATGACGGTGTTCCGACTAACGTTGGATCTACCACTGAGTTGTTTTGAACTATTGAAATTTGATAGGTAATATTTATCTGCCAGATAAACAATTATAACGGGATATTTTTATAAGTATTCGTATAGAAACAATATTGAATCAAAATTGTGTCATCAGGAGCATAACGTCATTTTAAGCCATTAAAACACTTTTACCTTTTATCCAGTTCCTTTGCTTGATCAAAAAATGTAATAACCAGACTTTAGAAAGACAACATATCCTGAAGCTTCAGTTATATCCAAAATAATAGACACTACATGAAAGGTTAAATTATCCTTTAACAATTTTATCAACCAACCTGTTCAGGTTAGTTGATAAAATCCTTAAAGTAAAACATCACTTTTCATGCAGTGAGATAATGTCTAAACGGCGTAAATACCACGCTAAAACGGTGTAATTATTTCTTTATTGGAATTATGGGTCGATATGTTTTGGTTATCCTACACGTGATTCTCGCAATCACGTGCAGCAGGGTCGGATCCAGGAGTAGGCAAACACCTACGAAGAAGTGTAAAACAATTAAAATTTCAATTGTTTTACACTTCTTCGTAGGTACTTGCCTACTATTTTCAAGCTCTGGATCCGCCACTGTGCAGGATAATCTTGTTTCAGAAAAAGACAAAATCCCTGGGATCGAGTTTGCATGTTTTCTGTTTGTTTCTACTACGTGTAATCAATTTTTATATCTGGCAGTATTTCCGATTACATATGCACGCTCTCCACATTTTGAATTGTAAAACCGATATCTAATAGCGTTAATTCAATACATAGATATCTCCATATGCTATTCTCTTTACGACTATAGAAATTAGTAATTACAAAGTGACAAACACCATGTATCTGTAAAATCAATTATGAAATGGAGTAATATTAATTACAACTCCAGAGGACACGCGAACACAAAACCACGTTATAAGTTGTTTTCCACTTGAGAAGTTTGTTTCACGTAGCGTATAATTCTTCGCTAAGCGCATGGGCAGGTAAATTATCAAAGTTAAACAATAACTTTCGCATGCACTAAGGGGAGAATTATACCCTACCCTAAGGGAAGGAAATACTTGAGTGGAAATCCACTTTTAAGCTTCTGCTTGAAAATTATTCAGTTTATTTATATATTCTTTCATTCAATAAATACACTAAGGCTCTACATCCGAAACCTAATCATCAATACATCCACCCTTCACTTTCATTCATTCGTCACTCTAGCAGACACAGGAAATTCAAACACATCAAGTAAATGTGGTGGATCCAGCCCTAGTCAGAACAACACGAGGAAGAGTTAAAAAATTTAATTCTTATAGCCTTCTGTATGATAATGGGTCTAAGAGACCCATTATCATACAGAAAGCTATTAGAATCACTTTGAGCATGCTTGGAATCTTCATTTCAGTGCTGTGACTAGGTAAAAGCGTGTTCTGAGTCCGCCTCTGCATGGATCCATTCGCTTCATTTTCACCTTAGATGAAATGTTATTGTAACAATAACACTTCATCTTAGGTGAAACTTATTATCTATTAATGATTTATTAGTATCCATTCTCCATTGGTGATCAGACAAAGGTCTAAATACAGGGCTGACGAAAATGCATAATTATTAGCAATAAAAAAACAAAACTATTTACTTTAGCTCCGTTTTAAGTTTACCCCCACGCTATTGCCGCTCAATCGTCATTGTTTACTGTTCATAACGATTCGTCATTATACGTCACACAGGGAAGCCAAGTGTATTTGTATACTTATATAGAGTGACGTAATAAGTAAATCTTCATTTGCCAGCCAAAGTCAAATTCATTCCAATCGCTTAATTTAACATAGCATTTTATATATAAAAACTTTCGTTTTCAAGCAGTCATATGGCGACAAAATAACATCATAAGGACGTCAGTGACGTCCTTAGATGTTATTTGAACGTCATTTGAACGTCGTGGGAACGCCATGTAAGTAAGGTCAGAGATTACGCAATTTTTATATAACTAGATAAATACTCAGCTTTTGTTATCTCCTTTTATTACGATTTATTCTAAACGATTTTAAAAAAATATTATTATCAAAATTTCTGTTATATAAAAAAATCGTCAGATGCCATTAATCATATAAAGCCAATTTATTCTTTTTTTATATTATAGTAAATAAAAGAATCACAACTTGTTATACCATTTTCACCACTTATTATTATGAGTAAAAATTATGAAAATGTGAAATAAGCTTTACGATGGAGTAAAATTAGATTTCACAGTGGAAAAAATTTAAAAAATCAAGTCTAATAGACGTGTTAACTACGTCATGACGTCGTAAAGATCCACAATTTGGGTTTACACATTAGGTGAGGATTATGCCATCACTTATATTTTGATCATTGGATCACCTCTCTTCAAATATAAGCTACGAAAAACATTTACCACATCAAGCCGCGTAATTAATGACTTCTGTATGACCATACGTGGATGTGTTCTTCCTGTAAAGAGAACGTAGGGTTAACTTCTACCAATTATTCTGATTGCTATAATATACGACAGTATGTACAACCTTGTACCCAGGGCCGTCTACCTCTTTTTGATTTGTCGTTTAAAAGGTTGTATAGCGATAAATTACAGCAAGTAACTTTGAATGTGAAACAAGAACCAAAAATAAAGTCCAACTCTTGTTTATGAGTGTGACTCAGGAGGAGGGGCACAAGCTTATATAAATAAGATAGAGAGATTCAAAGTTACTTTACTTGAATAATTGATTATAATCTTATTATCGATTTATCTAATAAATCCCAAGAAAGATCTATCTATTCAGTAACTTTGACACTGATGAAGAGTTATGTTATCCTTTAACGTTATTATCAAACAACCTACTGAAATCTGGAGTTATACTCCAGCATTCTACAGGTTGTGTGAAAAATTATTAAAGACAACATCATTTTTTAAGCAGTGTGATAATTTTTAAAGCTAAAAGACATCGAATGTCAATGAAATAACGTCTACAGAATAAAAATATATGTTACAGCCTTTTGCTCTTGCCTATCACACAACAAAACTAAATAAATAATTCCATACCTAAAATGTTGCAAAGAATACGTACGTCAACTAAAAAGCTCCAACGAGAAGAGAAATTATTGTTTAAGTATAAACTAAGGAAACTCACAGCCACAGCATGTTTTTTTACCTTTAAAGCACGTAGAAAAAACGTCTCACTGAGAAGGCCATTATTTTATATAAGGTAAACTGACACTACATGCAGGAATATGATTCGTCGGAAAATATAAGACAACCCAGGGTTGAATAACTACATGTTGTGCTCTTACAGTGACTTTAAAGGTAGATAATCTCAATTTTAATTTAAATATATTATACAGGAAACAACCGATATCTCCAATACTCAATATCTCGAACAAGACATTCTGTCCCTTGGTCATATTGTGCACTCACTTCACGCACTCGATATCTCAAACGTTTTTGTTGGTCCCTTCGTAGTTCGAGATATCGAGGGCCCTAGTGGGCAAAGTTTTTAAATTGACGTCTTCATAACGTCGAGGCGTCGTAAAGACATCTTAGCTACAGACCCAATTCTGGTCGTGTGCAGGCTGAGGACAGTATATAAAAAGACTCAACACCAATGTTTCGGACATCCTGGTTGAAATTGTGTTGGGCATTCTGTTTAAGTCCTAGCTACTTTCTGTTTATATACTATTTTATCTTGGAGAATAGTCAGGATTAACGATAACCCGCTTCTTATCCTGCTACTTTGAGAACTTAATGTTGTATAATGCTCGAAGGCACTTCTACTGGATAATAACGTATACACAGGACGACAAAAGTTTACTACGTAAAGACAATTACTTCGCTGAGACGGATAAACTATATACTTAAAACAAGGTACAGATATAAGTACGTCATACAGAGCTCAATGTTTAATCTTTAATCCACAAAGTTCTCCCAAATACTACTACCTTGTAGATTAGATCGAGACAATAAGAATAACATATTTTAATAAACGTGGATTTTAGTTGTATGTACAAAATCCAAATTTATTAAATTTAGTTTTCTAAACAGTTTACTACTAACTACATAAGGGACTGTCCAACAAAATTTATATTGCAAATCATACCATTTCCATCGCCAGGTGTATTTGTGCATACTACGTTATGAATGAGAATTTTTGTGGACAGTCCCTTCGGTAGTAAACTGTTAATAGAGTATAAACAGCTAAAACCCACATTTATTATAAAAAATTCTACCCACAGGGACCGTCTCAAAAATTCGCTTCACAGATGTCAGTTTTCATCTCAGATAAGGTGTTTTTGTGAATACTTTGTATGCATAATAACACTTCATCTGAGATGAAAATGACGTGAATTTTGAGACGACCCATACTACATACGAACCAAAACAAATTAAAAATTATCTTTTATAAAAAACACATATATTGATTTTAATATTCATTGAGTGATTAAATCCATAAGCTTAACGACTCTTTTAATGATTTTAATTCATTAACATACATCTATTAACACCCTCCTTTTCTAACTACACATCATTATTAAAAGAGAAATCATAATTACATGGTTATTAATCTCTGTGAAGGAGTTTATTTAACATCAATTGTCTAATCCTCCCCTGTGTATTCATTTCATTTAGTCATTGTAAAATAAGGTTTTTTGTTGCCAATCAAATCTCACCCAGGGCCGTTTTTCTGTTTTCAAAGAGAAATAGGGCCCTGGGTAGGAGGTTGGTTGCATATTAAATCGTTCTACGAAACAGATAACTATAACATGTAAGTAAAAGGTGATGGTGTATATAGTATAGATTACGTCATTATTATCTAGAAACAGCTTCGCTTTTATCACTTCTTGCCCAGCTGGCACAAAACGCTAAAACAACGTTGTATCAACATTATTACAACGTAAACGTTGTAGTAACGCTACCTCAACGTTAATTTTAGCGTTGTGTGCCAGCTGGGTTGAGGGATCCGATCAGTAAGTGGAAAATCAATTTAAAGGAATCTTTAATCAAGATTAAAGGAAGTTATAAAGGTTACCCATACACTGACGTCATTCATTGTGTGAAGTTAGAATAATAGCTATATGACTGGTCGAAAGAGACAGACCTAAGAAATGATGTCATCCTTAGTTAACTATCAATAAAAAAAAGGTATTATCAATATGATTTATAATTGGTGTGGCATCATTAAAGGCTATTTGTTGAACCACTAGCATACAGTGATTTGTAGAAATGACTTCCTACACATTTCCGCAAGAACGATTTGTGTTCATCATAAAAATTGACCATACACGTATTTTTTTTAAAATGGTCACTAAAATGGTCACTAAAATGGTCACTAAAATGGTCTTGTAGTACTGTTTCTTATTTTTTCGATGTTTTACTACCAAAATGTTCTTATAACTATCTTTGCCATTATTGTGAAGAAACTAATGTGCCTGAAATCCTTATCAACACGCTTCTCACGAGGAAGAGCACTGTGTCCAAAAATTGGCTCCGAGCAGACCAATTCTTGTTGAATTTGACTCAGATTATGTGAATATACGTCACATGTTTTTGTACGTTAGATAATAAGTTTCTTAATAAAAACTTTAGTTTCTTACGTAATTCAGGTCACTACTCTAAAGTTTCTTATTTGTTTTGAACAGTTTCATAGTAGTTTCTTATGAACAGGTTTCTTATAAAACAAAATACATGTAAGCAGAATGGTATCATCTATGGCTCATTGTTTGAATCATATAATGCTCATTGTCCTTTTATGTTAAGTATGGATCACTGAATAAAAATAGATTTTATCCTTTAAAGGTTTTATCAACTAATTTCAAAAAATCTGGAGTTCAGGTTGCTTGATAACATGCTTAAAGAAAAACATTCATCTTTATGTAGTGGCTAGTACATATGAACTTTTTCTATGATAATGACCACAATGAGTATCAACCTCGATCCCAAGACTTTTTATATTTGTTGTTTCTCTGGATAGTCGATACAATGTACTAGGATCGACGTTGAATAAGGATGTGCTGGTAAAAACACGATCGAATCTTTGTTGCATCGACAACTAAATGAGAAATAGTATTAAACAAACGACCAACCAGTAACGCCCTATAGATCATCACAGTGGAGAAAGTTAAACGCCCAACCAGCAACGCCCTATAGATCATCACAGTGGAGAAAGTTCACTTTCTAAGGGTTCGTCTCAAAAGTTCGCTTAGCAATTCGCAATTCGATTTTCATCTTAGATGAAGTGTTATTGTAACACTTATGTGTTACAATAACACTTCATCTAAGATGAAAATGAAGCGAATTATGAAGCGAATTGCTAAGCGAATTTTTGAGACGGTCCCTAACTCACACATGTGAAATGACAAACCCTAACTAACAGCAGTTCTCAATTAGAAAACAAAAAACAAGATGACCTGTAAAAAAAAAAAAAAAAATGTTGTCTTAGAAACCATCTCGAAAATTCGCTTTAGAAATTCGATTAACCCTATTCCACACGAGGGGGGGGGGTTAAATTGGCCCACGGCGATTTCAATTTTGAATAACTTTTTATTGGTTTGTGCAAATTAGCTGAAATATTGTAACTTTTCCTAAAATGTACTTAGTTGCACCTATTTTCCCAGGTGTCAGCATCTTGTGACCAGGGCGTAAGAATTTTAAAAATTGACTTTTCATTGACTATTGAGACTAAATTGACACTAATTCGGTTTCCAGTCATTATGGGGTAATTTACAGACCAGAAATGCTTATTTTAAAACCAGATTTGATTTTACAGACCTGATTTATGGAGGAGTGAAATGTTCAGAATTGGATTATTTAGAGATATATATATAGAGAAACAAATTCCAGATCTCGCCCCCCTCCTGAACTTTTTTTATAACTTTTTAACGGAATGTTTCTTAGGTATTGGTACTGTATTTCCTTTTACGCATTTTCACAAAGTTTTATGGCGTTTCCATCTTTACTTTAGACGTTATTGGCTATTAGTCGAAACCACCCATAAATTTACAGTCAAATTCTTATAAAATAAAAATGACAATATCTTTTTACTGGATACCTCTTTCACTTGAAACTTAGCAGAGAAGTAGAATTTAACTAAAGCTTTTATATAATGTGGGATTCTTCCCATTTTTCCAGATATTTCCCCAACTTTTCTGAGTTTTTGCTTTTTCCGGTAAATCTCGGAAATTCCGGTAATATTTCCGATAGTTTCCCGGCAAACAGGTTGTTATAAACCCAATATGTTGTAAGAAACATTCACTCTGGCGGAAACAGAACGTTAAAAACTCAATAACATTGGATTTTATACGACTTTTATCAAAGTACTCATTTTCCGCTTATTTCACCGTATTTAATGACGTCACTGACGTCATAAAGAAAAAAAATATTTACGTCAGCTAGTTAGTATTAAGGGAAGGTATAACTGTGCCAAGTTTTATGTTGTAGGGACACATACTTCAGGAGTTATGGAGGGGGGGGGGGCAGTTCACCCCTCTAGTCTTGGACAGCCCCTAAATACCATAGGCCTAATAGGATTAAACAACAAAAGACTCCAGAATTACAGAATTATTCCTTTTTCGTTATTTCCCATTCAAAATAAAATTACTATATTTTTAAGTGTTACATTAAGCAACCGATAAGCAACTTTGAGTACTCAAATTTAAGTTCATGCTAAGCAACTGTTGGTACCTGACCACAGTTGCTTGTAAAACAAATAACCTGTATTGAGTATAAAGATAACAAGTCGCCACTTATTGAGCATCAAGGAGAATCCAGATAATTGTTCTCGTTATGTTAATTGAGAGGAAGGAGTGTGTATAAGATTAGACTTTTAAACAAAACATGTACAGCTAACAGACACACAGAAAAAACGGGAAACGGAAGTCGGTTCGACTTTTATGTCGCTAGAACAAGGAAAAGGAAACCACAATGACTTAGCACTCGTTCACATGGAAAATCGTTGCGGGCGAAATGAACTGTCATGGCTTCTGTGATTGGTTAAATTTTTCCGACGGAAAAATTTAACCAATCACAGAAGCCATGAAAGTTCATTTCGCTTATAGAAAGTCTTCATGTAAACGAGCTCTTAGTCTACAGTACGATTAATCTCATTGTGCTTTTTTAATCACATCAGAAGGGATTGTGAATTAAATGTTCTGGTTAAAATCTGGTTTAAATACTTGGTGCTAGGCATAGACATTTTGCCTTTACCTATACTCGCACTAATAAAATAGAGATTTAAAATCATTATAGACATTGTATCAGCCTGAGGAGTGAGGCTTGAGAAAACGCAAATTCAGTTAATGAAATGATGAAATGATGCTTCCCTTTACAGACTTAATCAAGCAACCTGCTGAGTAGATTGGAGTTTGACCTCTAGATTTAAGCAAATTGCTTGGTAAAATCGTTATTGCATAATATAACTTTTCATTCAATGATCCTTCCTCTCTTTTCAATCACAAAAAAGCTAAAAGAAAACCTAAACCTACATTATATTAGGGAGCTTAAGCACAGTCTAATCTACGACGGCAACGTAGAATTAGCCTTTGCGCATATAGGTTACTTGCATTCCATCCTGCAGGATGGAATGCAAGTAGCCTATATACACAAAGGTAAATATCACGTTGCTGTCGTAGATTAGACTGCTTCATAAAATACTTGAAGGGCAACATCATTTTTTATGCAGTGTTGGAGGTAAAACAACGTTGTAGAAACGTTATCACAGCGTTAAAAGTTGTAATAACGTTGTTTCAACGTTTTTTAATAGTGGCGTGCCAACTGGGTTCGTATACAGTCCGACCCCGTTTAGCAGGACGATCAAGGGGGGATAAAAAACCGTCCCACTTATCGGGGGTCCCACTTAAGCAAACCCCGGATAAGTCGGACTTTATTTAAAATGTCCCACTGATCGGGGTTTTCGGAAAAAACACTGTAAAATCTTCATGTCATTTTGCTGAAAAATGTTTTTTTTAACAGAATATGCTTACACATATAAATACAAAATACTATATTATGTGAAGTTGCAAAAAAAAACAATCTATGTTGTAGAAATGCAAACATACGAATGAGTTTTTGAAAAAAAAGTTCGATTCCTCAAAAAATCATACAAGTGTCCCAATTAAGCGGGATTTTTTACTGGAGGGGAAACGAAAAAATGGTCCCACTTAGCGGGGGTCCCACTTATCCAGGGTCCCAGTTAAGCGGGGTTTTTTAGCCTAGGCGAGTGCAGGAAATCCAAGGAGAACACGAAATCTGTCCCACTTTAAAAAAGTCCACCTTATCCAGGGTCCCTCTTAGCGGGGTCCGACTGTAATACAATTTTTGAAAAAAAAGTTATAAGTTGCCACATTTATCAAGCAAGCAGGAGAAATCTGGAGTTTCATATCAGATTTATGCAGGTTTCTGGATAAAATGCTTAAAGGAAAACATCCGTTTTTATCAGGCGAAGTCCTTTATAAGAGTTTATCGGATATCCGGTAAAAATTAGGAGTAAAGCTGTTATGGCAATCCATAACAATAGAGAACACTCCTCTTTCACAGTCTTGCACAACAACAGTAACTAGATAGAAATTTTTGTACCATAAGATAAAAAAAAAGCTTTAATTCGCTTGAGAAATCGTTTCATTTTCATCCCAAAGAAAAGTATGCGCAATGACTCTTCTCCTGAGATGAAAATTGATATCATTGAAGCGAATTTTAAAAGAGAATTTCTGAGACAAATGCACTTATATTTGAAACTGTTATTATTCAAAGATAACCTATTTGAGAATTTTTAATCATCAATCTCTAAATTTTACAATCGGATTTCCTTATTACGTGATTATACATTTATCCGATCAGATAACAGAGCAGCTGATAACGACTGATGAAATATTAATCAAGATTTGTTGAGTAAAAGCAAAAATATAAAACTTATGTCATATGAGTCTTATCGCAGAAATCAGAGAAGAAGGAAAGCTTTCTGAAACACACCCAATATATGACTTCATATATATACTTGGAGGTTGGGCATTTTGTCTATAGCTATCAGATTTATTCAATTATCCAACATCGATCCCAGGGTATTCCATTTCTTTCTGCAACTGCGAGATATTAGCAAGTTTACGCGCAGTCTAATCTACGACGGTAACGTTATATTTACCTTTGTGTATATAGGATACTTGCATTTTATCCTACAGGATGGAATGCAAGTAGCTTAATGCACAAAGGTGAATTCTTCAATGTCGTCGCAGATTAGACTGTGCGTAAACTCGCTTTTGAGCGGTGTTTGACCCGATACAATTCACAGCTTCAAAAAGAGTAAAAAATACCTGGGACAGATGGACTTCTGCGCAGTGTTGTGTGATATTCAAAATATTTACTATTTTTCATTGGATTCTAGTAGCAAAACTGTCATAACATGCGTTTCTTCATAATTCATTTTATTTTCATCATCAGGAAAACTGATTTTCTCGGATATATAATTGACACAATTTCTGAAACGGATTTGTGTGAAAAATTCCAATAGTCAATAAAGTTGTTTCACCACACCCAACCATCAATGTCATTAAGTATCTCTGCTGGACATTTGCTTCAATAATACTCCAGGAGACATATTAACAAGGACACTTGTCCAAATAGACGTTTAATATGGTCGTAAGAATCTTTCAGATGTGATTTTTTAATTGTACCTTCTGAGACTTTTTAATTGTACCTACTACTACTGAGCAGTTTTATCCAGTTTTATTCTTAGTCAATACATTAGACTGGTTAAATGGTGTTGCTGTCCTAGCCATAGCCTATATTGCAGGTCTATAATTTAGTTACAAATTAATTCTGCCTACCACTAGCGCACCAAGATCAAGAATAAAACTTTAAAAGGCTAATAAACCAATTATTAACAAGCACTGCGCCGCCGCAGCGGCTGGGGGCTGAAGCCCCCTACTTTTTTTCTAAGTAGAGATTTTTTTAAAACCCTATATTTTTAAGCTATTCTAAGCTCTTGAAACCCATGAAATATCCAAAGTGTCCCGGGGCTTTGCCCCTGGACCCCATTGAGGAGCTAACAGCGCCCCCTCAAACCTACGCGCCACTAGCCTCATTTATTCAGCTCCTTTACTTCCAAAATAGCAGCGCCGCCCCTGATTAAGCTATTAAATAGTATTTACTTCGCTTTTTCAATTTATTGTTTTAACTTGGTTAAGGTTCGTCTAAAAACTTCGCCTTAATTCGCTTCACAAATCGCTCTTCATTTTCACCTCAGATGAAGTGTTATTGTGCATGCACAATAACACTTTATCTGAGATGAAAATTGACAGGAACAAATTTATAATAGGGCGAAATTTTGAGACTTCCGAATTTTTTCAAACGAATCGAATTATTTCGAAATTGCACATGCGCAATAAAAATTAAAACTCAACATTAATTCGCTTGTCGAATTCGCTTATCGAATTTAGTAGTAGGATTGAATCATACTTTTTCTCATCAAAAAAAATTGCAAACCAATGAAAAGCCTTAAATATTAATTTCTTTATACAAACCGTTTGTTTTTTAATTGTTTACTATTCTTCAAAAAAGAGGGCTCTTTTTTTCTAGTGGAAATCAAAAAAAGGTTCTGACGAAAATATTCGCAGTGAATAAAATCGCTTCTATCGAAAAAATTCACAAGTGGAAAACCGCCTTAACAGCATGCTATGGATCCGCCTACTCCTATAGGCGGACTCAGAACATGCTTTTACTTAGTCACAGCAGTAAGAAGGATACTCAAGGTCATTAATTTTAATTACTCTATGTATGACAATGGGTCTCTAAAGACCCATTGTCATACATAAAGTTATTAAGAATTAGAAATAATTGTACTCCATCGTGATGGTCGTGATTCGGCATCGAAAAATAGGATTTGATTGAGTAATAATAATGCCATTTCTCTAATGACATCGTTATCACCCAATCATATGCCTATCAAACGAATGGTATATAGATGCCAAGAATCTTTTAAACAAGGTTTAGTTGCAACATCACGTTCAGTAAATATAATGAAATCCAATTTGCTTCATAGCTAATTATATATACTTTCGGAGTAATTAAAGCGATTAATATCGAATTATAAGAGATTTTCGATAAAAATATTTTTTCTTTACAGGTTAAGCTTTTCATTGTGGATCTTTTAATTAGGTACCGTCCACAAATTTCGTATCACAAATTGTACCGTTTTTATCGTAGATGGAGTGCCTTTGTGCATACTAAGTATGCACAAAGGCACTTCTGATGTAATGAAAACAAAACAATAAAGTAACACATACAGCGGTGGATTTCTTTAGAGGCTCATCATCATACATTAAGGAAATAAAGCCGGGGGTGGGGAGAAAATAGCCCCCCCCCCCTTTCGGAAATGTTTGACATACTTATTATAAGCACTTGAACTTGGTGACTTTTAATATAAACCTGTTTTACATGTTTTTGGTTTTTTGCAAAAGTTTAGAGCCATATCTTAAATACAACAGAAGTTATAGGTCATTAGGCAAGACCACCTATCAAAATTTAGGTTTATTACGGTTAAATCCTTACAAAACTTGAGCAAGTATAACTCCAGATTCCAATGACTTTAGACATTGAAACTTTGCATGAGCATCTGTCCGAAGTTCTTCCGTAATAGGTATCTCACCACGTGACTAACATCATGATGTCATACGGCCATTACGTCATTTTCAGGCACCGTTCCCTTCAAAAGTCGTATACGACAAAATGCTGGCATAAGCAAAATTTAATGACGTCATGATAAAAAATTCTATTGTTTTAGAAATAACATCATGACTGCTATAATAACGCAAAGTTTCAAGTTCTAAAAATCATTTCCTGGAATGCATCAGGGACCGTCCACAAAATTTGTATCGTAATACGAACTATTTTAATCACAGAAGAAGAGTTTTTGTGCATACCGTAAATGCTCTAATTAACGCCCACTCTCGAATAAACGCCCCTCTCGAATAAACGCCCTGTCAAAAAGTTGAAATATTAATAAACGTCCCTCTCTAATAAACGCCCCCGGCGCTTATTCGAGGTATAAAATAAGTCATGTTATGAACACAAACGGTGATTCTAACCAATTCGATACTCTTGTATGATCCATTTGGGAAAATTGACTGAACGTGACGTTGAAATCGAATCAAATGAAATGGTCTTTGATGAAGATGAAGAAGAAGAAGACAACTTTATTGACAATTTATAACAGTGGAATATAAAAAAATCATGTTGTATTTTCTAATAAATGCCCACCAAAATCTCCAAAATTAATTAAACGTCCCTCTCTAATAAACGTCCCTCTCCAATAAACGCTCAGTCAAAAAGTTGAAATATTAAATAAACGCCCCCGGCGTTTATTAGAGCATTTACGGTACTGAGGTATGAACAAAAAAAACTCCTTCTGTATGAAAATTGATACGAATTTCCATAAGAATTTTGTGGACGGTCCCTAAAAACATGTCTTTATATCCGCCTGTAAAATACAATTATTCTCACATTTTACAACAAGAATTCAACGATCATGCTTTACCCAATGAACTATCAGAAAAGGCGTACTCAGAACATGCTTTTACTTAGTCATTGCAGTAGAAGGAGACTCAAACTCGCTAAATTTAAATACTTTTGTATTATGATGGGTCCCTATTTGTATTATGATGGGTCCCTATTAAAAATTAAAACGTTTAGTTCATCCCCATGTTGCTCTGACTAGGGCTGGAACGATGAGTATTGTAACTCCACTAGCGGGTCAAGGAAACGAGTAGGAAATCGAAAATTATTAATAATCAAACACACATCCGTATTTATGACAGAATATAATTCGTTTATTCCGGTTTGTATTCCGGTTGTGTCGGTACCGATACAGTTACAATATTGTAAACACTGCATAGAAAGAATTGTTATCCTTTAAGGATTTTATCGAACAACCTGATGAAATCTGGAGTTTAACTCCAGATTTCATCAGGTTGTTTGATACAATCGTTAAAGGATAGCATAATGTTTACTACAGTGAAGGTTTTGTATATTTGGATTCATCCAAACGAATAACATGCAGTTGTCACATGGGAGCAGAGCCATTCGATGAGTGTTTTAATTCTTAATACTTTGTTGGCCCTTTTTACACCGGCCGTTATTGGGGTTAATTTTGACCTCTTGTTGGCGTAATTAGGGCCGGTGCAAAATGGGCGTTAGAGGGGCCGCGTTTTGTTAGGAAAAGGGTTTTGAACGGCGTTATTTTTAAAACAATTACTGGCGGAATTTAATTCAATTTTTCGCAAGAACATTAAACGAAAGCTCAGAAAAAGACGAGAAGACATTATTTTTGAGCCAGAAAAGAGGAATATTGTATGGTTCCCTCAAATGTAACTCAAAAAACATTATACATAGTTGTACATACATGCATAGTGGTGTTAAATGCGAATCTAAATGGCGGTAAGTCGAATTCTGCTCTTGGCGGAATAAGGGCCGGTGTTAGAGGGGCTGGAGTATAATTAGGGTACAGTGATGTACCTTAGGAGGCTAAATTACATACTGAGTTTCTATTTTACTGTTATGACTAAGTTAAAGCATGTTCCGAATCTGCAATTGTTATTTTGCAACATGACGTGTAAACCGTCATATTAAAGGAAATATTAACGTTTCCTTAATTCTTAATTCTATTTCCTTTATACAAAACTCTAAAAAACATTTAAGATCACATCAGAGACGGATTAAGAACATGCAGTAATTACTACAGTAGTTGCAGTAGTAAAATGGAGTCTCATTAATTACTCTATGTTGATGGTCTCTCAAACATTCAAACCTGGAGATTTCAATAAAATCTGGTGATGTCATAATATTTCATAGAAAATAACGATTTACATGAAAACTTTTATCAAGCAACTTACAGAAATCTGGAGTAAAACTCAAGATTTTTGCAGATTAGTGGATAAAATTGTCAACGAAAAACATCATGTTCCATGCAGTAAAAGCGATTCAATAATGTCAATAATGTTTGTTTTTCAAATAGATGCACAGATAATTTCAATAGCTATACAAATGTTAATCTTTATCAATTTATAAAGTAACCATTTATAAGAAGATTTGGACTAATTAATTGTTAATAGTTACAAATTGGACATTACACATCATTAGGATCAACCGTAATAATAATTCGTCAACCTCGATCCCAGGGCATTTTGTCTCTTTCTCATTCTTTTCATAGTCGAAAAGTTCGCTTCATATATCGTTTTATTTTCATCTCGGAGTATTATCGTGTTGTAAATTATGCCAGAGATGGACTCAGAACATTCTTTTACCTAGTCAAAGCAATAGAATGGAGATTGAAAACATGCTCAAACTCATTAATTTTTAATTGATTTTGTATGATAATAATCTTTAAGGACCCATTATCATACAAAAACTATTAAGAATTAAAACGTTTAGTTCATCATCGTGCTGTCCTGTCTTGGGCTAGATCCGCCACTTTATGAATAAGAACATTTTTTACTGAATGAATAAAAATTGATAGGTATGAAGTGATATTTGGTCAGAGAAATACGATGCAGCATAATTACTTTTAATTCCTTATAACTTTATGTATGACGCTTGGTCTTTAGAGACCAGCGTCATACATAAAGTAATTCGAATTAATGACTTTGAGTCTCCATTAGATGGCTCTAACTAGGTAAAAGCATGTTCTGAGTCCGCCTCTGCACACTTAACATATAAAAATACACTTCTTCTCAATAAAAATGAATATGAAGCTTAAGTACAGTCTAATCTACGACCGCAACGTGATATATACCTTTGTGTATATAGGCTACTTGCATTCAATCCTGCCGGATGGAATGCAAGTAACCTATATATACACAAAGGCTAATTCTACGTTGCCATCGTAGATTAGACTGTGCTTAAGCTCCCTAATATGAATTTCAATACGAAGTTTGTGGATGCGTACCTCTGAGGCGAGCCGTCTCAAAAAACAGCTATTTAAATTCGCTTCATTCCTCTGTCAATTGTCAACTCAGATGAGGTGTTATTGTGCATACTTTGTATGCACAATAACACTTCATCTAGGGTGAAAATAATGCGATTTATGAAGCTGATTACAGCGAATTTTTGAGACAACCCAACATTCCAATTCTACAAAAGATAAATAAACACTTAACCTTAACAAATTAAAAACCATTTTGTTTGTATACTATGCGGCTATATGAACTCTCTAACCATAAATTTTTATAATAAAAACTGTCTGGTATAGTTTTCCTGAAGAATTAAATCATTGTGTCAACTAATTGGTTAGTAATTCTAATCAAAGATATTCAATTGGACTATAATTACATCCCTTCTAAGGGACGTCTTTATCATCCAATTGAATGTCTTTATTTACATTTGTTACTGGATGAAAACGAAGTCCCTTGTCATTATCACCCAATAGAATATCTTTCTTTACATCTTTTCGTGTATTATTTTCGGTTATAATGCTACAAGAAGACTTTCTTACTCGAATGGAAATTACAGCTGCAACGATAATAAAGATTACCTTACTGTTCGTCGTTTCTTTGTCAGGATTAATTAAGACTTGATTAGACTGATTAGAAAGAATAAAAGCATCCTTAATTACTTATATTTCGTGTTTGTTAATACCCTACTAATCAAAGATACAGATAACTATAGATCCCCATTATGGAAAAATAGAATCTAAATTATGAAGTACTATTTTAACTGAATGCCAGTAAACGAGTTTGTAAAGTGACATCTTTTTTATCCATACGTATTTCTTTGTTTTATATCTAGTGTCATATTTATTAAAAAGAGTATTTTTTGTAATTTGAGCCGATGTTCGTTTTAGATTTACAATATAAAAAAAAATGCTGCAGAGGCGGACACAGAACATGCTTTTACCTAGTTAAAGCAATAGAATGGAGATTGAAAGCGTGTTCAAACTCATTAATTTTTAATTGCTTTTGTATGATAATGGGTCTTTAAAGAATTAAAATGTTTAGTTCTTCATCGTGCTGTTCTGACTAGGGCTGGATCCGCCACTGTGCTGGCAGAGATAAAAAGTTTGCAAATAGATTTGGAAGAAGAAAATCAGTGGCTAATCTAGCCCTAGTCAGAGCAACACGATGAAGAACTAAACGTTTTAATTCTTAATAGTTTTTTGTAGGATGATGGGTCTTTAGAGACCCATCATCCCATCATCATACAAAAGCAATTAAAATTTAGAGTTTGGGTCTCCATTCTACTCCTGCGACTAATTAAAAGCATGTTCTGTGTCCGACACGGAAAATGCTGATTTTCTAATTGCGGATCTTGCCCTACATAACGAATAATGGTGTCCTTTAAGGGACCGTCTCAAATATTCGCTTCAAATTCGCTTCAAATTCGCTTAGCAATTCGCTTCATTTTCATCTTAGATAAAGTGTTATTGTAACACTTATGTGTTACAATAACACTTCATCTAAGGTGAAAATGAAGCGAATTGCTAAGCGAATTGCTAAGCGAATTTCTGAGACGGTTCCTAAGATTCATCATTCAAACTTCAGAAATCTCTTCAGATTTCAACAAGTTGCTTGATAAAATTGCTAATTTATAACATCTTTTCTTGCAGTGTAGGGTATTGATTTTTGCTTAGTCAGAGTACTGTAATGCAAAAAGATGTCCAAAGTTATTTATATTTCTTATTTCTCTCACATCAATGAGCTTCTCTCCTACAAACAAAATCTTTAATCAATAAACAATATGAGATCCGCCGTGTAAGATCTAATCAGACAATTATTCAGTTAGTTTTGACTAACAGTTCCATAATCATTCTGTCGTGGAGCTTTACCCACAAATTTCTGCAGTCTCAGTGACGGTTTCAGACCTGATCAGAGCACCAAGATGGAGATCACTCACTCCCCCATGTAACTTCTGTTACAGTTTTGGTACAAATACCATACTTTGTTACAGTCAACATTAATCTAAATTACGTCATTTGCGAAGTTTTCAGCCCTATATATCATAAACGGTTTGTAAATTACTGGCTACTGTTTGAAACCACCGATCTTTTACAGCACTACTCCTTAAAAATTCCTGAAGTTTGCAATTGCATTACTTCGTTCATTTTTGAAGATTATCACTTGAAATTTTGCACATGAACGTTTGTAACCATTGAACATTTTTCCATATCCGGAAAATTTCCCGGACAAACGGTACAAATACCGGAACAATTTACCGGAAATGTTTGACTCTGTGGAAATCCGGTTAAATGTGTATAAAAAAGATGGAGAACGTTTAAGACCAATAACTCTATCTCATTTTTTCTGTTTGATGGTGTTTTGGGAAACATAACACCATTTGCCCCTTAGTTTTAGAGCGGAACTGAAACATTGAAGCTTTCTTCAATTTATGAGGTTTTGATAACGTCATCGTGCCATCGTAATTTTTTATGTCACTTGACTATTTGTGTGCTGGTGAACATATGTGAAAGGTTTTATATTCTGAACTTAATTGGTGCGGAAGTTTTATGTGGGGCCCGATAAGGTTTTTCTCTCTCTCGACTATCGCAGAGGGTTCTTTTACGAGATAGAACATTTTTTGAGCACTAATATTAGTCTAATACTAGGGAATTGGGTGTTAATGTGATATGTTAGGGTTCGTCTCAAAACTTCGCATAGCAATTCGCTTAAATTCGCTTCGTAATTCGCTTCATTTTCATCTTAGATGAAGTGTTATTGTAACACATAAGTGTTACAATAACACTTCATCTAAGATAAAATTGAAGCGAATTACGAAGCGAATTTAAGCGAATTGCTAAGCGAATTTTTGAGACAGTCCCTTAGAAAATCTGGATCTAAACAGATGCTTTTACCTTATAGGCATAGCTGTGAAATAGAGACTTAAAGTCATTAATTTGTAATTGCTTAATGAATGGTGATTGGATCTTAAGACCCGTCACCATTGATAAACCTATTAAAAATTAACATTTTGCTTCAGGATTTTTAAAGCATGTGTGACCATTTTGTGACAATCAGGCGTTAAAGGGCAAAAATAAGTATGATGAAGCTTAATAACTGATCGATAGTTTGTTAATTCATTCTTGACTGGCGCCAATTGAAGAAAATAAGATTTATCGATCGTTCAAACAATGACCTTTATATTTGAAGTTAATCATGGAAAAATATTAAATTTCCTTACAATATTTTATGAATCAAAATAATCTCTAGTCATAACATTAATTATTAGTCAGGGCATTACAATGGAAAACTATAATCATCATCATACAGCAATATACTAAGGGACCGTCCACAAAATTCGTATCAAAATTCATATCAATATCCATACAGAGGGAGTGTTTTTGTGCATACTGCTGATTATGCGCAAAACACTCCTTCTGTGATGAGAATGGTTCGTATAACATTACGAATTTTTCGGACAGTCCCTAAGTAACTAAAAATTACACTGAATGAAAATTGGTGTTATCTTTTTACGATTTTGTCAACCAATCTGAAGAAAGCTGGAGTTATACTTCATTTTCATGCAGACGCTGTGTCTCCATTTTATTGTTATGACTTGGTAAAAGCATGCTCTGAATCCAATGTTTTAACGTGATATGGATCTCACCCACATGAAAATGACGTCAAACCGCATGACCAACAGTTAACTGCGCAAGTAGATAGAAGCAGTATTCATGAACTGTCTAAGAATAAGTTTTGGGAGTATTATTTTTAAATGTGCTGTGCAACAGCAACTGTGCCTTCATTTATACGTCAATGTATAATTAATCAATCAATCAATCAATCAATCAAAATTATTATCATCACTATCGTATATTAAATCAAATCATTATTATTTGTCATCAAAGTTGAAAGTTAAAGTTCAAACAAATCGATCTCCAAAAGTGACATCTGGATATCCTTGGATATCCTTACAATGACGTGACGTCTTTTAGACGTCAGGTTTAAAAATTTACCAACTGAGGAACTTCTCTGATTCATACCTACACATGTAGTGACATTTTAAAACCAGTTTGACTATATGAAAATCCCCTTCCTTTTAGGCATCGACCACTAAATTCGTATGGAAAAAGCGAAATTCGTTCTTTCATTGAGAAGGAGTGTCTTTGTGCATGCTTTGTGTACAAAAAGAGACTTCCACTGTGATGAAAAGGTACGATATATTAGGATACGAATTTTGTGAAGTGAATGAATTGTGGATTCATGGAGAGAAGAAAAAAACTAGCAATGAAACATCGTAATACAAAACTGCATTGAAATTATGAGAATCCGATTCCAATTACGTAGGATTCTCTAACTTACTCTAAGGCCACGTTTACATGGAGAAAGGGTTGCGGGCGAAATGAACTGTCATGGCTTCTGTGATTGGTTAAATCTTTACGACGGAAAAATTTAACCAATCACAGAAGCCATGACAGTTCATTTCGCCTAT
>JAUCNQ010001017.1:0-14271 GCA_032352715.1 Bougainvillia muscus | reverse complement strand
AATAACACTTCATCTGAGGTGAAATTTATTAGGAATGAAGCGAATTGTGAAGCGAATTTAAGCGAATTTTTGAGACGAACCCTAATATGATTCACATCACAAATATTTCTACGGAGTCTCTTCGATAGGATTTGCAGTCTTAAAAAAGTGTCCATATATGAACTATTAGCCAATGAGCTGTTAATTATTCTAATCTTTATCCATACATAGTGCAATTTTAGTATTAAATTTTACTGAGAAATCCCGAAATATAAGAAGATATTACCCTCAATGTCAATACTGATAGTGTGGGTCGAGCACCATGGACCAATAGCTCTTGGCTATGGTTCATAGGTTTGTATGTTTTATTCCTACGCGGTCCAAAGTTTATCTTCAGATGATGTACATAGGTCTGTGTTGTAAAATATTTTAATACGAAAGTTAACTCTACTGACATGTATGATCAGACAACCTACCTATCAACTTCACTGAGCCATGCCAAGAGATCAGGTTTGGAGTTGTCTGAAAATATATGCTCTTAGTAATGCTTACTTACTCTTCCTAGTTCAACGCCGTACTCCTGAAAGTGGTGGTGGTATGCGGTTAAAAGCACCTGGAAGCACCGGTAATCTTGTCAGACCAAGAGGATCGCCTAGTATTGCTAAATCAAGATCAGCGTCTGATCTACCAAGTAAAGGTAATGAGTGTAAGGCACCGTCCACAAAATTAGAATGGCAATTCGTATCAATTTTCATACAGAAGATGTGCATTGGGGCATACTTTGTATGCACAAAACACTTTTTCTGTGATGAAAATGTTTTTTTAACACGTATTTTGTTGGCGGTCCCTAAAAATAGTAACCCCTACTTGTAAAATGATAATCATTATGAAGTTAGTATTTTTCACTGTATTTTGTATGCAAAATTTGGAGACCGTTTGTAACTATCATATCAAAGGTATATCCATTATGGCAGAAGAAGTATTGTATTTTGTACCATTTCTATAACAGAAGAAGAATCTTCGTGCATACTCTAAGGTATGCACAAAGGCATTCCTTCGATATGAACACGCATGCATATTTCCATACGCATTCATTAGACGGTCCCTAATGGCCCTGCATTTTAATTAACTGAATTTACTCAGTAACCCCGTCAAAGTAATGAAAGTTGTAAGAATTGCGGTCCTTATGTTATGGATCAACTTAATGTTTTTTCTATGTTTGTATCTTTAGATGATTCTCTCAAAGTGAATCTGTCACCGTCAGGAAATAGTGCTGGTATGTTATTGAACCAAGTCAATTTGTCCTTCTTTCTTCTGTGTCACATCTTATATATTTCAATCATTGTCGCAAGGCAATGGGATACTTCACGTACTTTCCTGTCTTTCACTGTCCCCTATACCGAATTAGTGTAATGAGCAGTAATCTAGGAATTTTTAGCTCCTCGAATCGAAAAACACTCCTCCTAAGGGTTCCTCTCTTAAATTCAAAATAATTTGCCTCATAAGTTGTTTAATTTTCATCTAGGATGAAGTGTCATCGTGCATACTTACGAAAGGAAATTGATTTATATGATGCGATTTATTAGGCAAATCTTTGAGATCTTGTTGTGGATACCTATAAGTATTGCAAATAATTATTTTTTAGTCGTGCGTCGAAGAGGTCCTGCACCAGCAGAATCACAAGGTCTTCCTCAACCTCGTAGATCAATGGATCCAAGTATAGCACGTGTCCAAGGTTCGATACCTCAAGTCAGAAGAAGTACAGGCTCAATCCCTGCTAAAAGGTAATATTGATCATGTTTTCCCAGCAATCAAAATTTTAAAAACAGTTGATATAATGATTTCCAGTTAGAGTTCGTATCAAAGATTCACTTAAATTCGCTTCACTAATCGCTTCATTTTCACCGCAGATGAAGCGTTATTATACATACAAAGTATGGACAATAACACTTTATCTAAGGATGAAAATTGTCAAGAATGAAGCAAATTTTTAAGACTGTTCCTTCGTTGAAAAAGATAGTGATAGGCTTAAGGCTATAACAGGCTTATTTGCAGTTAGGGTTCGTAAGGATTAAGGCTATAACAGGCTTGTTTGCGCTTAGGGTCTGTACACAAAATTCGTATTGCAAATCGTACCATTTTCATCAGTTTTTGTTGAAACATAAACTCCTGGCCACATAAGAAAACAAAACACCAAAATAAATGTAATTTATCCGAATTATGGTTAAAAAAATTTAAAAAATTGGTAATTTTTTTTTGCCCCCTGGTGACAAAAATGTTATAACCCCCAGCATAGAGTTTATTTATCTTGAAATTTGGCAGAAAGTTTTGTAATAGATAAAAACTAAAAGTCATAAAATTTCAGCTTCCTAGCTACAATACGTCTGGAGATATTAAAAACATGCGGAGAGGGGGAGGGGCATTTTTTCATTGAGAAGAAGTGTCTTCGTACATGCTTAGTATGTATCAAACTGTCTGTTAAATTGGATAAGTCCAAAACTTTGTGTCATCTACTGTTTTAGTGAAAGTGGAATTGCGCGACCAAGACGCATAGAGTTTATTTATCTTGAAATTTGGCAGAAAGTTTTGTAATAGATAAAAACTAAAAGTCATAAAATTTCAGCTTCCTAGCTACAATACGTCTGGAGATATTAAAAACATGCGGAGAGGGGGAGGGGCATTTTTTCATTGAGAAGAAGTGTCTTCGTACATGCTTAGTATGTATCAAACTGTCTGTTAAATTGGATAAGTCCAAAACTTTGTGTCATCTACTGTTTTAGTGAAAGTGGAATTGCGCGACCAAGACGCAGTGCTAGCCCTAGTGGTATGGTACGACCAAGAGGACAAGCTGTTGCACAAAGTTACCAAGATGACTATTAATACACTGATAACCTATTCAAGAATGGTGTTTGTGGTTGATTCTTTTGACTGTTACTGGTTAAACCAATTAGAGGGGTATTTATGAAGAATGTAGAATCCATATGACAGTTTGAAAGTACTAAGATTGAATTAATAGGAAGCTTAAGCACAGTCTAATTTACGACGGCAACGTAGAATAAGCCTTTGTGCATATAGGCTACTTACATTCCATCCTGCAGGATGGAATGCAAGTAGCCTATATACACAAAGGTAAATATCACGTTGCCGTCGTAGATTAGACTGTGCTTAAGCTCCCTAATAACATTGAATAAACGATTGAGTACTAGTAAAGTAATGACAGAGTTATAATGTGTGATATTGTTATTTGACGAAGGTTTATTATTCAAGATTCCTTTTCTGAAAGAAATTAACTAGGAAATTCATTTCAGTAATCTGTAAACTTAACTATTAATGTGTTTTAGGAACCGTCTCAAAAATTCGCTTTATAAATTCCTGTAAACTTTCATTCAGAAGAAATGTCTTTTTGCATACTTTGTATGCAAAACGACACTTCATCTGAAATGAAAATAAAGCTAATTATAAAACGAGTCCACAAAATTGGTATCGAAATTCGTAACAATTTTCATACATAAGGAGTGTTTTTGTGCATATTTAGTATACACCAAAACACACCTTCTGTGATGAAAATGGTTCGTATTACGATACGAATTTTGTGGACGGTCCCTAACGTAGGTAATGGTAAATTAAATCGAGAAATTCATTTTATTGCACTGTATATTTATATATTTAGAATTATTTGGGATTTCTTTCACGTTGTTTTTACTAACTTGAATATTTTATTTTCGCATCTCTATAGTAGGGCAGCATCTGATCATTTGAATAAGAGCCATGAAAGGGGAACCATAATAGTTTAAGGGGCTCAAGGCTTGGATTAGGGCCTGATTGTTCTTTGGTTCTAATATGGTGATATATCACAGTAGTTTAATCAGTTTAAGCAGCTTAACCCACCTACGAATGAATGAAGCTAAAATGGGTTGTAAAACAAAGACTAGTAATTGATAATCAGTGTCTACAAGTTAATTAGTAAGACCTTCCACAAAATTCGAAAAAGTTTCTTTGTTAATACTGTAACTTAATTTTACGATACTATGATTTTTTATGACCTACCATAAAAGTAGATCATGTATTTAGGCTAATCTGCTGGTAGGCTTGACTGGAAGTTTTGTTTAACCCTCTTATTAATGCCTAGTGTCTATTAAATGCTTCAGGTTTGTTTAAGTGTGTGTGACCATTTTGTTACCATTAGTCATCAAACGGTTAATCACATTTCTGTTCTGAAAGAGCTGTATTTTTAGACGTAACTTTTAGAAATTAGATATCAGATCTGTTTTTTATCTGAAAATAATCTGCATAATCATTTTTTATGTTAGGGCTCATCTCGAAAATTCCCTTTATAAATAAATTCGCTTCCTTCCTATCTATTTAGGGACCGTCTCAAAAATTCACATAAATTCGCTTCACAATTCGCTTGATTTTCACCTTAGATGAAGTGTTTTTGTAACACGTAAGTGTTACAATAACACTTCATCTGAGGTGAAAATTATTAGGAATGAAGCGAATTGTGAAGCTAATTTAAGCGAATTTTTGAGACGGTCCCTTACATTCAGAAGTGTCCTCATGCATCTTTGTGACACTCCATCTAAGATGAAAATGAAATGATTTTTAAAACAAATTAAATCGAACTTTTCGGACGAACCCCCTCCTGGTGGTTCTTAATTTTCAGGTAAAAAATTAGTTGAAGGCTTTTTGTTTTTATGTTTTAAAATAAATTGTATATTTTGGCTGTTGAATTTGTAAGTTTACTACTATACTTCATGAAATTATCAAAAGTTAAACCTCAATTATTCCAACTACTTTTCTTTTCTTGATTATTCAAACCGTTTTTGCTTTCGTAAATGTAAAAATAAAGTGTATCTTTGAGGGTTTTTTAAGTGAATCCTCTACTGATTTGGCAGGTAAAAATTTCTTTATTGAGGTTAATTTTGCATAGATAGTATCTGGGATTTTTTTTAAGAAGTATAGATGTCGTTTTAAAACAAAATTCGGATCAGAAAGTTTTCTTTTTCATATCAAGTGTGTTTATCTACTTAGGTGCCGTCTCAATAATTCGTTTCATAAATTCGCTTTGTATGCACAATAACACTTCATCTGAGGTGAAAATGAAGCGATTTGTCAAGTGAGTTGAAGCGAGATTTTGAGACGAACATACTTGAGATGATCCTTAAAGTTTTGCCTCGGCTGGTTGTTGCATAAATTGTGTCATTGCTATCTCAAAAAAGTTTCATTTAGGAGTTTACGCATAGTCTAATCTACGACAGTGACGCTGTATTTACCTTTGTGCATATAGGCTACTTGCATTCCATTCCTCCGTCGTAGATTAGACTGTGCGTAAACTCCCTATTGTGATACTTATGCTGTGATGAAAATAGTAGGATGAAACAAGACTTTGAGACAAACCCTTAGAATTTTCTACTTTTAAACAAAGTATTCGAACGATTTGTTAGAGATGGTTTGAATGCTGAAAAGTACATTTTTTTATTCTTATCACAATTTTTATTCTTGTTATTATTCTTAGGCATCTTATAATTATCCACGAAACTTCGTATGGAAATACGAACCATTTTCATCACAGAAGAAGTGCTTTATGGATACTAAGTATGCACAAAACACTCCTTCTGTATGAAAATTGATCCCTTCGGGATCTTCCACAAAAATCCGTATGGAAATTCGTATCAAATTCATTCTGATAAAGTGTCTTTAAGCATACTGAATTTTATGGACGCTCACTTACGAGTTTTCTTTTATGTGATTACTTATGAATCTGGTACTCAAATCCCTGCATAGTGGAAACATTCATTTGAAACCTGTAAAAACAACAAACCTTTTTTGAGAATCTATTAAGTCACCATACGGTATTATTCTTTTTATTACTTAACTCCTTCTACGATTTTTCAATCCTAAAAGACTTCCTTAGCTGGGAAGAAATATTTCTATTTGAAGAGTAGGCAAACACCTTCGAAAAAGTTGGAAATTTTAATGGTTTTATACTTCTTAGCAGGCACTTTAGCGAGCTTCTAGCCTACCTAAATAGACAGCCTCGCTAAGCTCTGCCTGGTCGGTCACCACTCTTAGCGTTCGTTGTAACGCTCACACCTGCGCATTTGAGATTACAAACATGAATATCCAATGCCACATAAACAAAAATGGCCTAAAAACAAGGTGGTCCTAGTAATACCGTGAACGCATAAAGTATATCAGTGGTGGTAGACCAAGCGAAGTGCAACGAAAGCGGTCTACCCAGGAAGGCTCTGAATCCGACTCTGCTGTTACACTTCGTTTTATATGCAAATGAACCAATTTTGCCTAACAAATTAAAGCGGAATTTTGAGACGAAACCTTGCGTATGATGTAAATCAGTTAACTACTATTTTATCATTTATATGTTCTCTCCATAAAATATTTTAGGGCGTTTCCTAACGCCAATATTCAGGGCGTTTATTGTAAATTACATTTTTGTTTTCTTTTTGTTTTATTGTTGTGTAACTTGTATCATTTATATATTTTTTGTTTTCACGCCTAGATGGATAATAAAATAGAAATAAATTTTCTCTCTTGAATTCTCACATAGCCATGTCTTATCTATGTAGTAAGATTTTCTCTTAAAAATTTGTATGAAAATTCGTATCAATTTTCATTCATAAGGAGTGTCTTTGTCCCAACTTACTCTACTGATACACAAAGAACTTCTTCTGTGATGAAAATGGTAAGATTTGAGATACTAATTTTTGCTGACCATCTTACTAACGAAAGTTGATGATACTTTAAAGGAAGAAACTTTCGCGGAAAGAAACTTTCGTGAGACTGAAAATTCGCGAAATTTTTGGAATTAACTTTCGCGAATGGAGGAAAATTGAAGATTTCGCGGGAAGTAAAATTTATTGTTTCCAGGAGAAGAAGAGAAAATTGAAATGTGAAATAAGAAGGCATAATCTTCTCTAAAAAAGAACTATAATATTTTGTAGCACTAGTGACAAGTACAATATACTGTAGGATCAGAAATTATTGGGAGCAGAAATTTTCACGAATTTTAGACCTTTTTGCGAAAATAAGTGACGATTTTTTTTTCACAGATGACGATTCGCGAATATTTATGCCGCGATATAAGTTGAAAACTTGACATTCGTAATATTTTGGATTTTTTCCATCAATAAAGCTCCTACTAGGCAGGATTTTTGAAATTCTTGACAAAAAACATGGTTGATTGTTCATTTCGCGAAAATTAATGCTGCCAAATAAAGTTACGGATCATTCACAAAAATTAATGCCGTGAAAATGCAAAAATTTCGCGAATTTTCCGTCTCGCGAAACATTCTGCTTCTAAGTAACCAATTTAATGTTCCTCATCGATAAATTTCAAAAGATAAGATTTTTTCACGAAAATCAACTTTCGCGAATGATTATTACTGACTTATCACGGGAATAAACAACCTCGTCCCCAGGGCTTTTCGCTTTTTTTACTATGAGGGGAATAAACTTTCGCAAGTTGAATTAAGTCAAATATTTCGCGAGAATAAACTTTCGCGAATTGAGGTAAATTGAACATTTCGCGGGAATAAACTTTTGCGAATATGGTGAAAAAGTTTCTTCCTTTAAAGTATTGTCTTTTTCCTGCTCCAATCCAGTACATGTACCTTTATCTGGATCCAAACCCTTTGTCACGTAATTCTAATAGCTTGTAATTTTAACAAATCATAGCTTAACCTTTTAGTACCTAGTGTAAACGAAAGGTTATATATGCTTAAACCATCCTGTAGCAAAATGCTGCCGGATAGTTAAAGCATGTATGTCCATTTAGTCGAACACTGGGCGTTTAAGGGTTATAGATGTAAACTAAAGTTCATGAACATTCTGGGTTTCGTTGCTACTGTGATTCACTAGTTATCTTAACCCATTTTGTTAAAGCGTGTCTGATCATTTTGTTAAATTAATGGTTTAAGTGCTTGTAGAGGTGTGATGGTTTTGGCCTACCGCTCCGCACTAACTATTAGGAATAAGAATTAAATTCAACTTAATAAGAAAACTTTGAATATACGTTGTTTCTCAAAATTCTAGTATTGCTTCTACAGTTGAAATGTACCTAAAATGTACCTAAACAGCTACTAATACGCCTCAATTTGGTAAAATATATTGTCCACATTATCATATAGTTAGATTTATTCTTTTCTTTTTTCTTTTATAAAGTTGAAATGATACTATTTATGGGACCGTCCACAAAATTCATATCCTTGTCAACACAGAAGAAGTGTCTTTATACATTCTTAGTATGCACCCGTGCATATCATGTCTGAAAAAGCTGCTCCTCGGGTCAACCCATACCATGTGAGGGAAATTGGGTAGATGGTACAAAGTGATCATCGGGTGTTGCAGGTGGCTGTCTAGGAAAGCACTATCACTTCTGTGTGACTGTGTCGCTCAGAAGAGCATTAAATACTCCAGGGCCATCCACTTAAGCCGTGGCGCTTCCTGGAAATAAGTTCACTTCACAAGAACACTCTTCCGTATGAAAATTGGGGCGAACTTTGTGGACGGCTCCTAATATACTATAATTATGGAAAGTCATCTTTATTCAAGATAATTTAAAATGTGCTCACATGTACGTGTGTATTTGATGATTTTACACCCACATATAGTAATTATATTTACTAATTGTAAGCATTGTTGACTCACAGGCTGAAAATGAATTTGTTTGTTTTGTCTGAAAAATTCAATTTTCAAATCCTTTGATTTTCATCTACATACAGCGTATGCACAAATACACTTCTTCTGATATGAAAGTTGATAGGAATGAAACGAATTTATAAATTCAATTTTTGTGACAAACCCTTCACAGAACGTGCTGTCACCATCCATTAAAGAGAAGTACAATAGTTCAAATCGAATTGTTCTATTTTTTCGTTTGGAAAATATAATTATATTTCTATCATAAACTTCCTTATCTCACTTGGTTGTTCTTTTTAGGATGCTATCGCTATGGAATTAAGTTTTGGGTTCTTGTTCACATGACGTCCAGGTATGGGATTGAATCACTCGAATTTTTTATATTTTTTTTAGGGGCTGGGGCTGGGGCTTCACCATCCCGGTGGGTGCTTACAATGAAAGAATACTGTTTCCAGGTCTTAAGATGTTATTAAAAAGAAGGACTTCTACAGTACAAATGGTAAGAGACCGTCCGCAGAATTCGTTACATAATTATTTACATAAAAAAAGATAACAAGAATAAATTTACTAATTTTTTTCTGGCAAATAAATATTAATCTTTACTACACAGATAAAGAAAAACTATCTACAAATAAGTACGGATAAAAAAATTTCTTTCAATGCCCAGCAGTCTAGTAAGGTTGTCTTAAAACGTCGCTTTAATTCGCTTTATAAATCATTTCCTTATCATCTCAGAAGAAGTGTCCTTGTGCATACTTTGTATGCACAAGGACTCTTCTTCTGAGATGAAAATTAATAGGAATACAGCGAATTTATAAAACGAATTTTTGAGACGTTTCATAAGGTTGTCTATTACTTTATAAAAGTAAATGGTTCTAATAGGTACTTAGTTGATTATTGATGACGTCATCTTAAAAGGGGGTCGCCCACTTTGTTAATTTCGGTTTGTCAAGCTTTACAAGTGAAAGAAAGTGAACTTTGCCCCACTATGATTGGAAATTGTACTACTTTCATAACAGAACAGTGCACAGAATGAAATTCTGAATGAAAATTATTAAGAATTTCAATACGAATTTTGTGGAAAATCCTACGTATTTTAGTTGAACATTAATGACGTCACCTTCGTTAAGGAACCAATTAAATGTATATAAATGATAGACAGTCTTTTATAATAATAATAACAATAACAAATTATTATAATGATAATAGAGTAGTAATAGTAAATTTACATATTTATTTTTACACTGTACAATTGTAAATACTATCGAAAAAATTAACTTTAGATTCATAATCTTGTAAAATGGTCACACGTACCTTAACAATCCTACAGCATATGCTGCAGGGTTTGTAAAGTATATGTGATCAATTTTGGACATCATGAATTAAAAAATTAACTTAAGATATACAGAATCCGTTTTTTCAAATGCGCTTTCAATTGTGATTAGCTTAATTCAGTATTAAATCAACCTTTAACCAATCCGAATTGATTTCTAATCAATTCTGATTGGTTAAAGTAAGATTTAATTTGTAGATTAAGCTAATCTATGTTCAATCCTTGTTCAAACAACTGATCACAAAGCTTTACACGAGATACTAAAGGCTATTATTTGCTAACGATGGAGGGTAAAATTTATCATTTTTATCCATATAATTTCATGTCTTATTCGTAATTATACCTTAAGATGGTCTTCATCGTATGGTATTTGGCAAAAGATAGAACACAGAAAATACGAACACATAAATGTGGTCAACACTAATGAACAAGAATTTATTAAGGTATATGATATTAGACTAGTGGGAAAGAAAAAAATGAAAAAAATAACGATGTATGTCTACTTGAAGTAAATCCCTAGTCCTACTATGTTAATACTCAAAGTCTTTGTGGGCGGTCTTATCTGTCTCAGAAATACTTTTTGCATATCTGTTTTTAGCACAGAAGAAGTGTTTTTGTTCATACTAAGTATGCACAAAGACACTTCTTCTGAGTTGAATATTATACGATACCAATAAGTTACCAATAAGTTAGAATTAAAAAATCATGAAGATATTTTTAACATTAACCCGTTATCTCATGGTGTTAGAGAATGGTCATCCATATTCAAGTACGGGTGGCCATTTTAACGACATCTTTCGTTAAAAGGATAAAGATGATGACCAGACCTTCTTAACGGCGAAAATCTATCAATTACGCGTGACACTACATTTAAAATCTACTGGCTCAACCTGCAGTTATACGTCTGAAAACATAACACCACCTCGAGTTATCTTATGTTTTTTGACATACAACTGCAGGTTATCTATTGCAAAAACAATTTTCTATGTAGTATGAAGGTCTAATTTATCATACATAATGATATATTTATTTATTATTCTTATTTATAATTGATCTGGAATAGCTTAAAGAAGACAAAATTTACAGGTAGCAAATAAAAAGAAGACTTTGTTTATTCACCCTTTTTTACCAATTGACCAATCTAAATTTGATTTGAAAATGTTTATGTGTATTGCACTACTATGAAGCCAGCTCCACTGACTAAATTATTTTTATTTAGTTATTTATGGTGATATTCTTTTTATACCTTCCATGTTGTATATAGTATCTTTTTGATACTCTTTGATTTTAGTACAATATGGTTGAGACGTTTATTCTGTGTCCACTGGACACCACCATGGCTTTATCCAATGAGAATTGGACAAAATCGGTAACAGTTCTTCTCCTTCATTTTCATATCTCGATAATATCCCTTCTAACTTGAACTTCTACTTTTTATCCTTAACAGACAGTCCTTATGGCAGTGTTTCCATGTACAGGTGTACTGAAAGGAATATCAGGAAACATATGTTGATTAAGTGATGGATAACCACCCATTTCATGATGTTGTAAAGGCTCCATTGATGACATATCTTTTGATTTTGATTTCTTTCCTTTACCAGAAGATTTACGATTACGTGTTTGAATACCATCTTTTTTCATTGTTAATGGACGGTTTATCTAAAATAACAAAAGTATCATTTTGAATTTATTTATGTTTAGAATGTTTGACCATACAGTTTTTGAAACATACAGTTTTTGTTGGTAAAAAATATTTGATATTAAAGTATCCATTATGATTATTGCTGGTGAACAATTTGATTGTATTATACTTATAGGTCACTGCACAAAATCCAGCTGTATCCGGACCTTTATACAGTCCGTATACTCCCGTATTCAGTCCGTGTACGTCGGTATTACGACAGAATGCTCGCATTCTGTCGTAATACGGACTGAAAATAAGTCCGTATACAGTTGGATTTTGTGCAGTGGGTCCAATTATACTATCACAGTTAACTAAAGTTCAAAGTAGATTGAGAAATAAACATTTTGAGCTTAATTTACGGCTTCGTGTATTCAGCTATCTGTGTATATAAGATATTATGAAGTCACTAATTGAAGAAAAGTTATGATAGCAAATGGCACATGTTAAGATTTATTTTTGTTTACTTTCCATTCTTTCTTGATTTCATCAGGCCAAACAAAAAACCTCGAATTTAATATAACCTTCATTTATGCTTAGCATCCCCAAAATAGTCATACATGCTTAAACAATCCTGCAGCAAATGCTGCAGGATTGTTCAAGCACGTGTGACCATTTTTTAATAAATTGTGTATCTTTACTTACTTTATGTAATTTGTAATATAATCCACAAGCATTACATACAGGTTCACCACTTCCATTTCTCCTCCATAGTGTTGTTTGTGATGTTTTACAGTTGGAACATATAATACCAGTACGTCTTGCTTGAGACTAAAGGAAGAAAGAATTATTGGTTAGTTTGTTGATTGGTGATATTTGTTGTAAGTGACTTAATTTTCTGAATTTCCAAACTAGGAGAAGTGCATTTTTGCATACTTTATATGGTGTAAAGCCGTGAGATGGTAAAGTGCAGATTTTGATATTAACATGTCTTAAAATTATAATAGACAAATCTGCAGTGGTTAGGTGAGCTACTGATAATGTGCAGAATTTTGGCCAGTGTGCAATGCGAAAATTGATACGAAATTACATGCAAAATTTGTAGAATTTAAGTCAATTATTAAATAAAAAAGCTCAAAATTAATTTCTTATTTAGTTTAAAACTTCTGAAAAAGCAATTTCACTTATAGATAGTGTGGTAATAATAGGCCAATTATGTGGCTTCATTTTCATTTTCTTACGATTACTGTATTTAGACAGATAAATGTTAAAAATGTTGAAAAATAATCGGATTAAAATAATTTCATGACATAATTTAATAAGTTAATTTCATAATGGTTTATTTTGCTGACCTCATCAGATAATTATTTTAAGAAGAATAACTATATGAAACTATATGTATATGTAAAAAATATATATTACTTACCAGTCTTCGTTTTGGTTTAATTAATGGTCTATTGGCACCATTCATTTTGTGATATAAACCACAGGCATTACATAAATAATGACCTCTTGTATCTCTACGCCATAATGGCGTCGAGGTTGCACCACAATTCATGCATTCTCGTCCTTCACCTAATAATAAAAAAATTAAAAGAATTTAATTAGCACACGCCTTTTATACCACCACAAATATTTTATAGATGTCGCCTATGTAATGAACGTGATTTTATTTAAACAAGTAGTTTTTTTGACAATGTTTTCCTTACTACGTCACAATTTTGTCACCATATCTTTTAGATTTAATTTTTAAAAATTATGTCCGTTAAAGTACTTTTTTTTCATAGTACTAAATCAGTTCTAAACTTAACCCTTAAATGCCTGATGGTAACAAAATGGTCACACGCACTTTAACAATCCTGAAGCAAAATGCTTCAGGATTGTTTAAGTGTGTATGACCATATAAAGGACACGAAAGGCATGAAAGGTTTAAATTATGATGTAGATCGATAAGTACTTAATCTAAAATAAATTAGAAAAGGATATACGTATTAAAAATAAAAAGAAATAGTAATGAAGCTAGTTGAAAGTTATTTTAACTAATCGTATTATTATTAAGAAAACTAACAGAGGGTGGGGAAATTGTAAAAAATACTCATTAACCTTATATAAAGGTGGAGTTCCATTGTTGACGTATTTATATTTATACAGTAATTTTATTGAGTGTAAGTAACGACACCGTGCCGGTGACGTTACTTAAAATCAATATTATGACTTCATTTTGATTTCGATAGTCTGTTTTTATCATTTAAATCGTCCTTAAAGAGTTACTATGTAGCATATGCTGCATGTTAATACTGTATTTTATTCTTTTGAAAAACACCTTATATCTTCTAAATATCATCTCTCTATCTTTATAAAGCTTTTGACAAAACACTTATTCGCAAAAATCGTAATTTAAAGTTGTCTCGATGACTTCTGAGTAACATTTTCTTAACCCATGCCAACCCAATTAAAAAATCAAACAGTTTTATGTAGCTTGCAAAAAAAGTATTCAGACAAGCTATTTAGATGAATTGACCATCCGTTTCAAATCATGAAAAAAAATATTGAATAACATTGAGGGCACGTGTGATCAAATTAGCTTTAGTATAGTAGTAAACCATATATTAAGGTTTCAATTATAGAGGACATTCAAAACTCAGTTTTTATTTTTAATGATATTTCGGAACGTCTTGAC
>JAUCNQ010000906.1:0-14273 GCA_032352715.1 Bougainvillia muscus | reverse complement strand
ACAGTAATTCAACAGCTACTATTATATATCATACTGCAAGTGTGTGACGCCGAAGATATTTTTCTATTCTATTCACCTCGCATATTTGTTCTATAACTTCATTTATTTGTAAAGGGTAAAACCCTGATGGTCTGTTATTTTATGGATTCTCGATTATTCAAAAATTTACGGCGACCTGCGCCGACCTGCTAGACCTGCGACCTGCAAGTGTTGCACACCGAACACAACCTCATAATTTTTTTATTTTATTTAATATTTCACTTTTTACTCAGTTTTGTTTAGGAATGATTCTTTTATTGAAGTTCTTTTGTTAATATGCATAGATGAGATATATTATTTAAAATCCGGTTCACCTGAACGATAAAGACGATTAAAATCTTCAAAAGTGCTCGATGATACCAAATTTTCTAAAATAATTTGATATCAGGAATGGATTCCTTTTAATTGGCTAACGGGATTCAAAAGAAGTGTTTGAAGATACAAGGAAAGTATGGGAAGTGTAGAAATTGAGTTTTCCGATTTATTGCATAAAGTGATATTGCCGGGTGCACATTTTTTAAAGATGTCCAAAACGCTATCTTAAAGAGCTTCATGAGCGATTTTTTTAAGCTATAATATTTCTCTAGGTTGCTTAGATGACCACTTATGAGAAAGACACAAATTATTAAATTTTTATGGCTTCCCTTAACAAAAAAACGTCAAAAATCGGATTTTTTATACTTCCAACCCAAGATCACCGTGGTCCAATCCCGCTATCTCGAACACGCGCTATCTCAAATTTCGCGCTATCTCGAACAAATCAGTCGGCCCCTTGGTCATTATTTACTCAATGTATGCACTCGCTATCTCGAACTTTTTCTCCGGTCCCTTTGGAGGTTCGAGATAGCGGGAGTTGACTGTAAATCAAATTTTTGAATATGCGTGTAAGTGTTAAAGGAACCATAAAAAATTATGCATACTGTATGTCTAAGAACATGATTATTTTTAACTAATCTAGACACTCAGGTCCTTAAAATAGCGAAAGTTTCCGGGGCGCTGCTTATGCCGCCCCCCAAGACCCCAACCTAACATTCGCCTGGCCTTCGACCAGGCGGTTTTTCGCTATCGCGAAAAAAATCACTTAACTCATCTGATTTTTGACTAAGGTGGGTTTTTTTCTAGATCCGCCCCTGGAAATCCCCGTAAAACCGGGAGGAAAGTGGGGGTTGCAGTTTCTTAAGAAGGAGGCTTCTCAGAAGGGGGTGAGCTACAATGGGCAGATCAGTATGCCTTATAGTATTTTAGTACCACTCGAAATCTTCTTCTAATAACGCCTAGTGCGTTTATTAAATTTCGAAGATTTGAGGGGGCATTTCGTTTTATTGGAGGGATGCGTCTAAAAGAGGGAGGCGTTAGGTTTATAAAAAAATTTAACAAAGCAGAGATTTTAAAAATGGATCCCACATGAGACTTTCGTGCAGAAAATGTACCATGACAGTTGGATTTGGAGTCTGATGAAGTAGTCTGTAAAAAGGCCTACTAGGTCCTTACACCAACCACGTCCCTAGGGCTGTTTGCCATCAAACAGTAAACATCTTAGCAACTTTTGATACTCAACTTTCTTAGCTTTGTAATCATAAGCAACTTATAACATAGAGCCCTTCAATCTTTTGTAAGTTTTATTACATACCTATATTACAAACGTTACTTTGAACCTTTAGTTTTATGATAATAAGGGAAATCTCTCGTTTATAAGCCCCAGAATTATTAATTTTTCGTTATTTTCCTTTCAAAACTACTATACTACTACATTGACGTTAAGCAACTGTTAAGCAACTTTGAAAACTCAAATTCAGGTTAATTAAGCAACTTTTGGTACTGGGACCTGAGCTTAGTTGCTTATAAAAGCGTTTATAAGAGGGAGGCGTCAAAAAGATGGAGGCGTTTATAAACATTTTTGAATTTTATAGGTTCGGATCTAACTTTTTTTCGCGGCACAAATTTTTGCGAATGGAAGATCTCATTTTTAATCGCAGAAAAAAAATTGTCAAGAAAAGTTTCGCGGAAATTATTTTTCGCGGCATAAATATTAGCGAATCGTCAACGATCGTTTCTTTGAAAAATGTTGCGTCATTTATTTTCGCGAAAAAAGGCCTAAAATTCGCGAAATTCGCTGAAAAACGTCAACAAGCGCTGGGAGCAATAGAATTTGCTGACACGGTGGTGTAACTATATCGGTTACACACTAGCTGTATTTAAATGAGTTTTCGCTTTTGTTCATCTACGTGTGCATTGCATGAAAATCCACATGTCACTCAAAATGTCGGATGATAAACAGTAAAAATCTTTTCAAAATGTCTGATGGTGTGGGATGCTTGGTTCATGGTTATTTACAAGAAAATGTCCCGAATATAGACGATGACCTGTTAACATATGTTGTTGGTAGGGTTATTTCCATGTCATTTCTTTTATTGCTGTTTTTAGTTTGACTTTGTCAGTTGTGGATTTGAAGTGATTGAAATTTGGATGGAATTTTGTGAAGAATAAGATCTAGCTAGAATATCTACTATCTTATCTAGTGTAGTAGATATTAAAAACATGCCAGCACTCCCAATGGAGACTCTCCCAGTTTATGATGACCTTAAAAACCTGCTCTCCTGATATTTGATTCTCTCAAATTTGTGGCTCTTTTGGAATTTGTCTTGTGTGTGTGTTGTGCCTTGCCCTTTGCTTTGGAGGATTACTGCCAAATCAGGCCAAATATCTGTTTATAGCTACAACCACAACACAGCAGCAAGCTAACTCTTCAAAACATATACTTTTCAATATTCAATTCCCATCTTTTATACAGCTTACAAATTTGGTCTCATGGAAGCACTAAGGCCGACGTCACAAATACCTGCCTTACTGCCAAGATATTTTTTTTTTTTTTTTTTTTTTTGAAAAAGTATTTCGTCAAATGTTTATATTTATCCTAATAAAAGAGGCGTCTTGTAGATACTACTCAATTTGGTAAGGCAGTTATATTTAACAGTTAACAAATGATCATTAGGCGTTAAAAGATTCACACATAAATGTTACATCATACAACTATTAAAAAATGTGCTCTCCTTTTTATTGCTTTGATAATGAGTTGAATAGTGTTCTTGATCCGTCTATCAAACAGATACTTTGAAACAAATCTTGACTTTTGGTATTATAACATAACATCTGTGACCAGTTATTTCTTTAATCAAAATGGAAATAGTAAGTGGTCACATTGAGCATCAAGATAGAGGTCAAGCTGCCACTTTTTCATTTGTCCACAAGTTCCGTGATAAATCAATCATGACATTTCCTAAAAAAAAGAAAGAAATTTCTACTTCTTGTTTTGTGAAAGATTAGATACAAATTAGATACAAAAGACTTTCAAACATTCGGAAATAGTAAAATTATGTTTATTTCAACGTTGTAATTAATAGATTTAGAGGGTAGAAAATAAGTTATACTGCCGGTATGAAATAGGGTTTTCAACCGGGTATTATGCAGGGTTGATTTGAGGTTGTTTCTAAAAAAAATAGACAGTAATAATGTTGGAATTACTACGGGTACAAAACAAGGTTTTCATCTGGGTATTATGAAGGGTTGATTTGAGGATGTTTCTAAATAAATGGACAGTAATAAAATCGGAATTACTACGGGTACAAAACAAGGTTTTCATCTGGGTATTATGAAGGGTTGATTTGAGGTTGTTTCTAAAAATATAGACAGTAATAAAAACGGAATTACTACTGGTACAAAACGAGGTTTTCAACTGGGTATTGTAAGGGTTGATTTGAAGTTGTTTCTAAAAAAATAGGCAGTAATAAAATCGGAATTACTACGAGGATAAAACGAGGTTTTCATCTGAGTATTATGAAGGGTTGATTTGGGGTTGTTTCTAAAAAAATAGACAGTTATAAAAACGGAAGTGCTACCGGGTACAAAACGAGTCTTTCAACTGGGTATTGCGAAGGGTTAGATATTGGAGAAATTGACTGTCTATTTTAGTACTTTCAACAGTTGGAATAAGATTCGACTGTATTAAATGTTAGAAAATTTTTGTGGTGGAAAAATGATTATTATTTAAATATTCCAACCCACGTGGGTTGGAAACAATAGAATCCTACCGTAGTCAACCTATCTAATTCCACCATTTTTTTCATGTGCAAGTTGCATTGTCATGAGTAGTCACATTCGTTATCAATTTCTACTGAGAATGGGCCATTGCATTTTTTTATCAGTACCATTTAAAAACCATAAAAATCGATAAAAATGGGCAAACAAGGCTTGAGTTAATCATTTGAGTATTTATTCTTTCCTAGGGCCAGGAGGTTTGTTGTGCAAACCATTATACTATACATTTTTTTTAAAAGAACAATACGTTGAGGCTTAACTTTGCTAAAAATTAAGAACAATCTAAGAACAATCGCAGGCTGAACTTTTTGAGCTAACCTTAAGAACACATATGGAGGCTGGATAGAAGATGCTTTAGCACAGTAAAAGTAATAACATAAAGCCATAAATTCTTAATTCTTGAATGTAAAGCTCCCAATGTGTGGGAAAATTTCTTTATTTCAGAACAAACAAACAGGCTTATAATTTGGGGAAAATAAGAACAGTGTAAGAACAAATTGAAGCTAAAACTCTTCAAAAAATAAGAACATTGAGGCTGAGCTGAATTCACCTTGTTCACCTTGTTCACCTTGTTCACCTTGTTCTTATAAAAAAGTGTACTCTTGTATTCTCTTGCAGATGCTTGAAAAAAGAGCGCCTTGGAAGTCAAGCACCAATTTAGGGGAAAATAAGAAAATCAAATTAAGCAACTAACTATATACATAATTAATCAACTAGAAAAAAAACAAAAAAACTCTAGCTTTCAAAACAACTAATCATCAATGTCTTCCTAATATATTTTATCTTAATCTTCGTGTTCATAGGGTTCATATGCCACCTGGAAAACCTGGGGATAAGGGCATAAATTCAAAAAATCAGAGAATTCTGGAGATAAATAGGAAATGTCAGGGAAAATCAGGGAAATTTGAATCCTAGTCACCAGTTCCAACATTTGCAAACCAATTACTTTGGAAGCTGGTCAGATACATACATTTTTCCATATACATTATTGACCTCTAATTGGACAATGTTGATAATAATAATGAACACTGGATATTCACAAAAATGACCTTGGTGATGCATTGACTTTCTTAAATCGATAAAAGTTTGTTGGAAAGGTCATTTTAGACGATCTGGAGACATGAAATTTTCAAATTCCCCCGTTCGGTGCCAACCTTGGGCAGCCGATAATTGAAGCACATTAGTAAGTTGCCCTTTTTATTTCTAACGGACGCTGCCTCAAGATTCTAAAAAAAGTTATGGTATGTCAACAGAATTTGTCACAGTGTGTTGCAGGAGTGTGCACGAGTTGGCTGTGTATATCAGAGAAAAACATAGCCTTTTCATTTGACTGAATGGGAAAACGCGTCTTTTTTGGCTTGAAAATCAGGGAAAGAAGTATAGTTTTTCAGGGCAAATATCAGATAAAAAATCAACCAAAATGAGTATGAATCCTGGTTGAGTATTTTATTCTCCTCTATCATAGCTTTTGCAGTAGTTTTAAGTAATTTTGCAGATATGAGTGCAGATTTTTACAATATTATCACAGAACATCCAGTGCTATTTTTAAATAGTGCTGGATGCTCTGTGATAATTTAAACGTTTTTTATGCAGTAATTTTAGTGGCCCTGCATCAATATGTTTGGAAAATTAGTTTGAATAAGAAGCACATGCAGTAGGTTGAAAAGCTTTTATACTTAATAGTTCAAATTCTTTGTTTCATAGATGTGACAAGTACAAGCATCGATGAGTTTGAATGCTCTGATGATATATATGAGGCAGTAGGTGCTGTGTTACATGAAGCATGTGCAAATCAAGATGAAGATCACATCAAAAAACTGTGCACTGGAATCATCAATCTTTTGAAGAAGTTGGTAACTGTTGTTTCTTTTGTCCCTCCTGCACTTATCCCTTTAACTCCTATTGTCCAGTTAATCCAGTAAAATGCATGCTTTAACTATCCTGCAGCACAATGCTGCAGGATTGTTAAAGCATGTGTGAGCATTTTGTTACAATCAGGCGTTAAAGGGTTAAAGAATCCATCGAGAATATTACCTTTCCCAACCCTCTAGTATTATTATAGAAGTCTAAGAGTAATATAATACTACTGGAATATTAAAGATATGTTACTGTGGATAATTTAAAAGTAATTCTAATTCTACTTTAATTTATGTCTGTTTTAAAATTTCATGATATATTTTTATAATGGTTTTATGTTGCTTTGCATTTAGTTCTTGGATTATTACCCCACCAACCCCACCCCCCTCCAAGTAATGAAATAATTATACTATATATAAGTAATCTGATAAAAAAGTAGCTAATGAATATGCCCAAGTGAATGACTATTTTCAAGTTCAAACGTCTAGGATAACAAATGTAACACAAGAGCAATACTTATATACAGGCTTCGAATTAGCAGGTCGCAATTCGCAATTTTCGAGTCCAGTTGAACAGTTTGTGAATCAAATGCACTGACAAATATATTTAATTGCGAACCCAAAATTGGCTTTTCGTTCAACCTATAATCATGAAAAAAAATGAATAAATGGCTTTTGAAGATTTTTTTGGTAGAATAAGTTTTTGCAATCAAATATATTAATTTGTAAATATTTTCGCTAATATAAGGATATTTATAAAACGTTCATTTGTTTTTTAGTCAATAGCTATTGTTTAGAAAATTATATTTAATAGCTCCAGTTTAATAGATTCTATTTATTAAGATAATATTAAGATTGTGTAAGCATTCTTTGATTTATAAAAAAATCTAAAAACGATGATATTTCAATAACATTTTTTCGATTTTTTTTCGGCTACGGCGCGCTTTAACTGGATAGGACAACCCTTAAATTTGACGGCAATACGTTTATTCTCCCTAATGATCTATTCAGAACATTACTTTTTCTCTTTTTTTTCTTAAATTAAATAACCGCAGTAAATTAACACTTTAAGCAAGGTTTTCATTAACTAAACTTGTTCGATAATTTTTTTCCTCTCTTTCAGTTTGACAAGTGCAAAAATAAATACTTCTGTTGTATAGAGAATTTAAATACGCTTCAGAAATATATACCTTTATCTGGAAAAAATGGATAGTTTTGGATATTTTCGTGAAAAACCTATAAACACATGTTTACAGGTTAATCAACTGCCTTGAATAAAGTTATCATTAAAAACATTTTACTTAAAGCCAATGTGAAATGCATAGTTTTACTTCTGAGAACTTGAATAGTTCAATAATCTACCCTCTTGACTGGCCTATACAATAAAAAATTCCCTTTGGGGAGGGTTACAGCGCCCCCTCCCAGACTCCCCAGCTGGAGAGAAAAAATCCTTATATAGCTTGCAATATTTAGCGAATTGACTTTTTCTTTCTAATTCGAACCCTGACATATACATGAGAAAAGTGTTCCTTTAAAAGATTTCAGCTCCTTATCTATATCTTTCAGAACGTTTGGAGTTATAGGTTTTGCATTTTGTGCCCCTGAGATGTGTATGCAAACTATGTAAACTATTGAGTAGACAGCACACTTTGAACGTGGGTGTTGTGGTAGTATTTTAAGTTGAAAAATCGCATTTTTAAATCCAACAGAACTTTTGTTTTGAGATCTTGGAAAGTTTTTGTTTATTCGTTGTGTATCTAGCATTTATTCATTTCTTAACCCTTTCGCACCGCCTGGCCCCTATATGCCGAAGCCAAAAATGTAGCTGAAAATGTACATTTTTGACCTAGCCCACTTAAATTGGCACGTAGATCAAATTCTTTGAGTAAAATGTTCGAAATTTGGCCCCTTTTCTTCAATGATATTGTACATTCAAAAAATTAAAATTATAGACAGTTTTGTAAAAACGTCGAGATCGTAATACCTTGAATGCTGGATAAAAAAAGTATAAAAAAGAAACTTTTCCAACCACAACTGTCATAACTTTCTTAAAGTGAGTCAGAAATACTTGTCCTTTACATGAGATATACTCTAGACTGTAGTAAAGATGGTTGAAAAATTTGAATCTTATTGCTTCAGTAGTTCAAAATATATGAAACGACTTAGCTCAAAAATCAAGAAGTTCACTCCTGTAAAAATCAGCGTGAAAATCGTGTTCGTATCGAAAGCAATCTTTGTTTCGTTCTAACTGATGAAACGATAAATAGAAATCGGATGAGGTTTTCTTTGTGAGATAACAAAGTCATTTCAGTGTGCATTAAGCTAAATACAGGGTACTCCACGTATCTACTTGTCCGTAAAGTACACACAACTGAAGTACCCGCACTGCAGGTGATACAAGTATAAGAGCCCACCAAAAAGTATCTCGGCGTGAAGGGGTTAAGTTGTCTTTAACTTTAAGTCTTAGAAATGTTTTTAAAACTACCTTATTCTCCCCTTATTTTGTGGCAAAATCTCCCTTAAAAACCACACCAAAGCTCCTCTAATACCTTGAAGTGACACAGATTTAACTATCAAATATATAAATATGTACTGTATAAATTAAAATCTCTTTTCTCTAAAATACATCTACCCTGCACTAGGTTTTAAACACTTCCCTTTTTCAAGAACCCCCCCCCACACACACACCTTTTTAGACAAAACTTATTAGGGGTGGATGTCATACTATTCTTCGTCTACATAAAAAAGAAAAAGTAATATTCAACTTCTACAGCATATTCAAGGCTAGACATATGTATTTATTCCTAGGAATGATTTACCTGAAGAGAGAACAAAGATTCTGAATGCACCAATTCATATTGGAGACCGAACAAAACAGGAAAACCATGCAAAGATAGAACATAATAAAATATGGATGACACAAAACCCAGAAGATATAGCATTGGTAAGACACTGTCACTGGCGAGTCATAATATGGTAGAATTAGGGACCGTCCACAAAATTTGTATGGAGATTTGTATCAATTTTCATATATAAGGAGTGTTTTTGTGCATGCATAAAAACACTTCTGCTATGAAAATGGTTCGTATTCCGATACGAATGTTGTGGACGTTCACTTGAGAGAAGGAGAAACATACCAGTATCTTATATTATTATTTATTTAAGATTAAAAGATTTGCAGGCTTACACACTTGTTTATACCTGTTTGAAAGTGGTGTACTATAAAAACAAAAAGCATATTCGCCTCTATATTGCAGTGCTCCGTCACCAAGTGAGTCTATGTTTGGGAGATATATTTTCCTTTTTCATTATTTTCGTTATTAATAATGCGCTGTTTGCTTTAATATTGTTAGAAAACTGTCGATTTGAAGAAGCTAGAGAAGGCTGATGCAAAATTAAAGTCGAAACTCGAAAATAAGAAAGATAAAGGATTTGTTTTTAACGGTAATCAAGCTGGCCCAACCGCAAATCAAATGATCCAAAAGAAAGATATGAGAAATGATGTACTGGGTAGCAAAGTTGTTGATATCAGAATAGAAAACTTTGACTTAGCTTATGGAAGCAAGTAAGGCACCGACCGTCCACAAAATTCGTATTAATACGAACCATTTTCATCACAGAAGAAGTGTACAACTCCTTTTGTATGAAAATTTGATACGAATTTCAATACGAATTTTGTGGACAGTTCTTAAACTGTTTTTAAATCCAGGCCGCGGATCTTCACAGTGGCCACGTCCGGAGATGTACTGCGGTCAACCTGTTCCTACGTAAAGTGGCGATTGCCATGTTTCAGAGTCAAAGGGTTGGTCATTGGGTGTTAAAGCTCAGAGACGGATTAACAACTTGAGAGGGCTTGATGTAACTTCTTCCATACTAGTAGTAGAGTGGTGTCGTGGAGGAGAAGTAAAAAAAAAAAGAAAAAAAGATGCACTTGTTGTTGTTGCTTGTTGAAAAACATACTTATAGCATATTTATTTGTCCATATTTTTCACCACTTGTGTTTTCTGTGTATATAAGCTGCCACAATCGTTTCTTCACAGGTAAAGTTTTACCTTATTTTTCAGGGTACTGTTACAAAACTGTAATTTATTGATGGCTTTTGGTCGCAGATATGGTTTTGTTGGTAGGAATGGAATGGGTAAAACTACTCTTCTTCGAGCCATCTCAAGGCGGGATTTATTCATCCCGACTCATGTCACTGTTTTACATGTGGAACAAGAAGTTCATGGTGACGCTACAGTTGCTGTAGAGAGTGTCCTGGAGGCAGACACTGTAAGGTGGGGAATTGTTTTTTCATTTCTTTGGCACAATCTGCTTTTTACATGTGTACAAGCTTAGACTCTATATTTGGATCATTAGATTGTGTGTTTTTATTTCAGACCTTCGTCAGGAATAGAGAAAAAAGGTATTTAATAGAGACTTCTCAGCCCAGTTGTTTGAAACTGGATAAAATATAGATTAGTTTATTCTGATATTACCGGTTAAAGTCGGATTTAATACTAGATTAAGTTAATCGGAATTTAATATGTGTTCGAACAACTGGACCCTGTTAACTGATCTAATCTAATGTTTAAATTGTTTAAACGTTTTTCTCTTTTTGTTTCCATTACAACGATTTTTATCTTATTTTATTTGGATAGTGAATTAAATTCACACATTACATTTAGGAGTGCTTTGCTTAAAGAAGAAGAAGAGCTCACTCAACAGTTAAATAACAGGTTAATAATTATTTGTGTAATAACTTGTGGAAAAAGAACATTAATTACAGTCGACTCTCGATATTTTGGACTCTCAGGGGACCGGCAAAAAAGTTCGAGATAGTGAGAGTTTGAGATATCAAGTGCGTGAAGTGAGTGCGTAATGACCAAAGACCGAAGAATTTGTTCGAGATAGAGTCAAGTTCGAGATATCGAGTATTCAAGATATTGATAGTCGACTGTATGTATCGTTAGAAATCGGATATGGTCATTTACTTAGTTTTATGTCTCTGTGATACACGACTCATATAATGTAATGGTATGATGTAAATATAGCTTTCACAGACTATTGGACTGTCCGCAAAATTCGTATTGTAATACGAACCATTTTTATCACAGAAGGAGTGTTTTTGTGCATACTAAAGTATGCACAAACGTATGCACTCCTTCTGTATGAAAATTGAGACGAATTTTGCGGACGGTCCTTTCAAAACTTGTACCACAAATCATGCCATTTTCATCTCAGAAAAAGTGTCTTTGTACATACAAAGTATTTACAAAGACACTCCTTCTGAATGAAAATTGATACGAATTTCCATACGAATTTTGTGGACAGTCCCTTAGTAACACATATCTAATACATACTTTAGGATCAGAAATTATTGCGAGCAGAAATTTTCGCGAGACGGAAAATTCGCGAAATTTTTGCATTTTCGCAGCATTAATTTTCGCGAATGATCGCTTCTAACGTTTTTTCGCGGCATTAATTTTCGCGAAATGAACAATCAACCATGTTTTTTTGTCAAGATTTTCAAAAATCCTGCCAAATAGAAGCTTGATTGATGGAAAAAATCCAAACAAATCCGAATGTCAAGTTTTCAATTTACTTCGCGGTATAAATATTCGCGAATCGTCATCTTTGAAAAAGAATTCGTCATTTTTTTTCGCGAAAAGGCCTAAAATTCGCCAAATTCGCGAAAATTTCTGCTCATTAAAGGATTATTAGAGATTAAACTTATATTATGTATTATGTCTATGTTTTAGTAATCCAGCTGCAAGTGGACGTCTTTCTGAGGTTAGATATAATAGTTCTTTTCAAGTATTGTCCACCACATATCAGGTTTAACATAAGTAGGTTTTATACGATCGAAATAGTAACAAATTCTTAGCAGAAATTTTTAATTTAGTAAACGTTTAAATATCGTAGCCACAAAGTCTACAAAATATCGTAGCCACAAAGTCTACAAAATATCGTAGCCACAAAGTCTACAAAATATCGTAGCCGCAAAGTCTACAAAATACGTATCACGAATAGTACCATTTTCATCACAGAATAAGTTTCTTTGGGCGTACTTAGTATGCACAAAGACGCTCCTTTATTAAATTTATACAAATTTCCATACGAATTTTGTTTTCCCTTAGTTGTACCATTAGTGTCATTTACATCTGGTTCGTAACAAAGTTATAAACAGAAACAAACTCACTTATTATTAGGTGAAATTGATATAAATTAAAAACATTTTTGAAAACAACTTTCTTAACTGGGAAGTGGGTTTTAATATTGTTATTAATAATCCATAGGTTATATTATATATATCATTTCTAAATTTATCTCCTAGGTTTATTCCAGATTAGCTGAAATCGAAGCAGACAAAGCTCCAGCTAGGTATAGATCACTGGTTTTTCTTTCTGATCCTAATTTGAATTAGGTAAAGTATGCCATCCGATAGATTTCCGCATATTCTATGTAGTATGTAGTATGGGTCATCGATCTAAACAGTTGCATATACTTTAAACATTCGTGCACCTTTTGTTGTTTGATGAAGCGTGTGAGAATTTTATCTTGAGAATTCCAAAATACTTTTTCTTTTAGAGCATCCGTTATATTGAATGGTCTTGGTTTCGATAAAGAAATGCAGAAAATGACAACTAAAGAATTTTCAGGTGGCTGGAGGATGAGACTTGCGTTAGCAAGAGCATTGTTTGTAAAACCAGACTTATTACTACTTGATGAACCGACGAACATGTTGGATATGAAAGCCATATTATGGCTTGAAAATTACTTACAGACTTGGCCTACTACACTATTTGTTGTTTCTCACGACAGGAAATTTCTAGATGCAGTCGCCACAGATATTGTCTTTCTGCACTCAAAATTACTAGATCCATACAAGGGGAATTATACGGTATTGTTGTATTCTTTCATGGCATGAAATGCTTTAGTTTCTTCAAATTTTAAAGAATTTTACATCTCCATCCAAATATTAAATATTAGATAGCATTTTTGGAAATAGTGTTTAGGGAAATTCTAATCAATTTTTATACAGAAGGATTGTTTTTGTGCTTCTGTGACGAAAATAGTTCGTATAACGATGCGAATTTTGTGGACATTATGTTGTCCGACAAATGCACACTCATAACTCTTACTGTAAAACACCTACGTACCAAATATTCATTTGCACTATAGTTCTGGTGTTAGGTATTGAGGGTTTTGTAATTCCTGTCATCTAGGTATTTAGAGTAAAGTGTGTCATTTCCATATCAGAAGAATTGATTACGTGTATACTTTATATTCACATATTGGTGCGAAGTTTCACCCGACTTCATTCATTTTTAACTATGCGTTTTTCTTTGTTTAGCAATTCGTTGTAACTAAAGATGAAAAGTTAAAGCAACAGCAACGAGAATATGAAGCTCAAAAAATGTACAGAGACCATCTACAGGTTTGATTGTCTAATTGTAAATTAATCTAACCAATCACCCCCACCCCACACCTACCACACCCTATTAATACACCATGATTGCTATGTGAGATAGTTTTTACAAATGAGGGTTGTGGTGCGTGTACCAACGCACTACCAATCTTCTAATAAAATACATTTCTAAGAATTTAGCTGACATTTCTTTGAAGAGTTAATTTTAGTACTCTCCGTCCCCTAATTGTAGGGGAGAGGGGGGGTGTTAACAACGAAATGTGGAAGCATAACGGAATGTGGAAGCAAGAAAAAAATTAAACTTATTAATAACGTGTATATAAAGAAAATATTTGTATATGTAATCGCACAGTGAAGAGTGCAATTAACGATTAATTTGTATGAGTTATTTCTAGATAGAAAATTTTGCGAGTCCGTAGGACAAGCAAAATTTTCTGTCTAGAAATAACGATTACAAATTAATCGTTAATTGCACGAGTTTTTACTGTGATTACATGCTAATCACACGCAATATTGATGTATTTTGTTATACTTAATCAGTCTCATTCAGAACAACAACCACAAAAAATTATTGAAAATTAATTCAATGGGTTTGATCAACCATGAAAAATTATCTTACTTACAAATTTTTGTCGTGAAATTTGCAACTGCTGTTTTTAGTGATTCATGCCCATAAAACATTGAATTATTCCAGGAGAAAAATCACGAAAATATAAGTACATTTAGATATGTTACATTACCTAAATATAACGCAAGAAATAAATAAGGTACATATAGGGTATATATAAGGTTGACTTCAAATAATAATAATAATAATAATAATAATAATAATAATAATAATAATAATAATAATAATAATAATAATAATAATA
>JAUCNQ010000795.1:0-14276 GCA_032352715.1 Bougainvillia muscus | reverse complement strand
ATCGCAGAAGGATTGTTTTTGTGCATACTAAGTATGCACAAAAACACTCCTTCTCTATGAAATCGATACGAATTTACATACGAATTTTGTTGACGGTCTCTAACATTTTCAACATGGACTTGACACCGACTTCAGTTTGACCAAGTTTTTGACTCATCGTTATGTTGTCCAATACCACAACCTACAGAAAACACAAGAACACAGTATACTCCCGGTAACTCAAGGAGGCTCAAAACTTCAAGGACCAAGTTAAAACGTTTGATTTAAACGAATGTTTGAGTTCAGCGTAGTTCCATTTAAGTCGAATTCTGGCAAGAATAACACATTAGTTCGAATTAAGCCGATTTTTTCTTAAGAAGAAACTAATAAGTGAAACCGAAATGAAATTTAAATTTCGCTATTTAACGTGTTTTGCGATTTCCTTTACCCCGAGTAAAATGATCGAATTATTCAAAGAAAATAACTTTAGGGGTATAAAAATACAAAAATAGGACCAAAAATGTTTCCAGATAAAGAATATTCGAGTTATCCGGAGTTCGAGTTAACAAGTGAGTTTTACCTACAAGAAAGTGTTAGAAAAGGTTTAAGAGACCGAAGAAAATAGTTCGCGATAAAGAATGTTCGAGTTATCTAGAGTTCGAGTTACCACCGGGAGTATAGATACAAAATATAGTGTGTTTTCTGATGGACAATCGATTCATAACACTGCACAAAATCCAGCCGTATCCGGACCTTTATACAGTCCGTCTACTCCCGTATTCATTCCGTATACGTCGGTATTAAGACAGAATGCTCGCATTCTGTCTTAATACCGACGAATACGGACTGAAAAAAAGTCCGGATACAGTTGGATTTTGTGCAGTGTAACTTGCCAATTGGACAATTAGACTAAACGATTTTCCATTCATAATATCTAATCAACTAATGATGAGTACCAACCCAGCTAACACAATTTCAAAAATGACGTCCTCAAGACGTCCCTACGACGTCGCGACGTCGTAGGGACGTCTTGTGGACGTCAAATTTGGTCCTTTGGTAGTATATAGAAGTATGTTATAATGTATGTATATATACATGGCTCGCTCCGCCAAGAAGGAGATAGGTCCTACGTAGTATAAATATATTTCTTCACAATGTATATTCTACTGGTGCATTCAGCTGGAAATGTACATGAGCAAATCGAATGTATATACTGTAGCCATAAGATTTTTTTGACATATGATATAAGTTTGAGCCTCAGCATTATTCTTAATATATTCTTAAATTTTAGCAGATTTGAGCCTCAATATTCTTATAAACTATATTCTTATAAAAAAAAGGTGTGTAGTTTCCCGAACGAAGCTATATAAAAAAATTTAAGGCGGTTAATCTGGGAAAAATCAAATTCGTGAATTTAGAGAAATTTCGTGACTGTCAAAAGGACTGAAAATGCCAATACGGCACTGTACAAAATCGGAATAATCTGTTTCTGATTACTTCTGATTATTATTATGATTGTCTGTCTACTTGGTCGTTGTACAGTTAGAAAAGATTGGCGAATATAATATCTCAATTATGACGTCATATAATAGACCACTATTAGAACAATCCAGATTTCACATAATGTAAACGATCATTCATCGGATAACATCTGGTCTATCGGATAAGAACTTATTCATCGGAATGACTTGTTTACACATAGTTTAAAAAATAAACGTACTTCCAGGCTCAGTTTAATTTTATAGGTATGGCCTTAAATTGTAACAGGAAGTAAAATACCTCTAATTTTTTCCGAAATATACTACGTAAAAATAATTAACAAACTTCCTATTTGTAAAAATGGATTAATTACCATAGTCTTACAAACCGATTATATCAAAAATGGATTCTACTGGGTCTCATTAGTATCCGATATGAACGCAATTTTTGTACATTTTCTTCTTTGTATTTCCGTTTATTGTAACTGTTTTATCCACTTAAAATGGTCACACGAGCTTTAACAATCCTGCAGTATTTGCTGCAGTATTGTTGAAGCACGCGTGGTCATTTTCTAATCATTATGTTAGGTAATTTCATAATGAGCAATTATGGTACACTTATACCATCTAGTGATCTGACATAAAAATACCAGAAAGAATTTTACTTAAATGATAAACCTATTAATTTTCACCTCAGATGAAGTGTTATTGTAACACTTACGTGTTACAATAACACTTCATCTAAGGTGAAAATGAAACGAAGATAAACCTATTAATTAGGGACATGCACAAGTCTTTGTGCAAAATGTCTTTGTGCATACAAACTTCTTCTGTGATGAAATGATACGATTTCAGGGGCGGACTCAGAACATGCTTGTACCTAGTCAAAGCAGTAAAATGGAGATCCAAAGCATGCTCAAAGTCATTAATTTTTAACTGCTTTTGTATGATAATGGGTCTTTAAAGACCCATTATCATACAAAAATTATTAAGAATTAAAACGGTTAGTTCTTCATCGTGCTGTTCATTGGATTTCCTATAGAAACAGTTCATTTTACCACCACATGCTTAAAATTACATCTTATCCACCATGTCATAATACACTGCGTAAAATCTTGTACACCATGCCATTTTACAGCAGTATTCTATCTTGTCCACCATATACAATGTGTGTAATCAACAGTTATTTTAAACGTATAATTAACATCATGTCATTAGTGACAAGGTCAATAAAAAAATAGTCACCGTTATTTTGACATCTAAGCAATATATATGATCATACGTCATGACGTTGTTTTTGTATCATAGTAATTAAAAAGCCGAATATATTTAAGTCCAGCCTACGTTCATTATAGGACACAGCTCACAAAGTGCCGGTGGATTCTAAATTGCAGACTATTGTCAAGAAACTTAAATACATCCGTTTATGAAGATTTCCACTCGAAATAATTTCTTAATATGAATATGAACAAAGGCATAGAAGGAAAATTACATCACTGCTCTAGTGACGTTATATTTCATGAATGCAATGACTTCATTTGAAAATCGTTAGTAAAGATAAATTTACTGTAAATCATGCAAACTGAAATTTACTTTCTCCTTTGTTACGTAAATTTTTTTCCTAATTGAAACAATTGAAAAATTGACCTTCCCATAGTATGAATCTTAATTAGGTTTATTACCTGTGGAAAGGGTAATCGATGCCCATAATAAAAGAAGTAGGTCTTGTTATAGCGCCCGTATAGAACATAATAACGACGTTATATCAATGCTGTGACGACGTCACAACATCGTCACAACGTTGTTAAAACATTTTTTTTGGTCGTGAATACGTTATAACTACAGGACGGGTACTTTTCCCTTGATACAAGCACCGATGAGTTATCTTTACAGACTTTGAGTTACTATTTTCTTTACATGATTGGGTTATAATATTCGGCAACATGCCTCATCGTGTAACCCACCTCATATATATATATGTATCTATATAATTATCTTGTATCATAATTAATGAATGAATGATCAAGTTGATTGATGAGGAATGAAATAGAGGGAAAATCACAGCAGCAACACTACCTATTAAAGATGTGGACACATTTAAATATGGGTATTTATATATTCATTTATAGGGCTGTGATGTTAACGATTGCAAGACCAGTAACAACAAGAAAGGTAAGTCAAATAGATTTCACTGGCATGAAAAGTTATGTTATCCTTTAACACACATTTTTTATTCAATAGTAATACCTGGAAATGAGCCTTCAGACTCTCATCTTACAGACTTAATAATTTCACGAATTTTTAAATCTAAACCTAACAAACAGGTCAACTGATTTAGTGCCGAAGATGTTAGGGTTCGTCTCAAAATTTCGCTTAAATTCGCTTTATTCCTATTAATTTTCATCTCAGATGAAGTGTTATTGTGCATACTTTGTATGCACAATAACACTTTGAGGTGAAAATGAAGAGAATTTAAGCGAAATTTTGAGACGTTTCCTTAGTGATTACAAATTATTGTTTGATTTTTGCTGCAGATGTAGCTAGAAATGAAATAATGATTTGTTATCTTTGAAAATTTAGATAATTGGCTTCCAATTATAGACGATTTATTATTTGACCTTGAGAATTTTTTCGTAAGGATTTAGACCTAGGCAGAAGAGTGTAGTGTAGTCAGGGTCGTTAGCCTTTAAACTGTGTTTTGTTCTCCGTTTTATTGCCTCTAACTAAGTTTGCGTGTGTTTCGGATCTATCTAGGGACACTTCTTACCCGTCCAAAACCCGTGCTCGGCATGCTTAGGATCATGTCTGAAAAGCTGTTCCTCGGGTCAACCCATACCATATGAGGGAAATGGGGTAGATGGTACAAAGTGATCATCGGGTGTTGCAGGGGGTTATCTAGGAGAGCACCTACCATTCAGTGGGTCGTGTCGCTCAGAAGAGCATTAAATACTCCAGGGCCTTCAACTTAAGCCGTGGTCCCTCCTGGAAATAAGTTCCTCGAACTTTCGGAGGTTAACCACGTTAAACATAAAACTCACTCACTTACGCACACAGGACATAGTGTTCATATGATGTCATTTTAACATCAAAGTTTGCGAGTTTCGTTCTCATTTTTATTTTTCCGGTTTATTTGTGCTCTGGTTAGCATTTACTAGTTTGCTCGGTAGATAAGAATCATATAACATCTGATTCAAGTTTTTTTGATGACCTCATACTAAATGTAAATCAGGATAAGCCGTTTTGGATTACTTAAGATAATTTGACAATTAGGCAAAATTTGATATGAGTATTTGACATTTAGAGAAAATCTGTTCAAGATTTTCTCTAAATATCAAATACTCATTTCTAATCCGAAATAGATTATCCCAACTTTCACTGCATAAAAAATCATGCTTTACGTTAAGGAAGCTCCGGCCAGAAGCCCCCCCCCTCCCCCCCCCCCATATCCACTCACCCCAATTGCGTCCCACGCAGAATGCGGGTTGCTACTTATATCATTTTTTTGATTTTTATTATTATTTGCTAAACAGTAAAACTCCAGATTTCAGGTTGCTTGATAAAATCGTTTAAGGATAACATAACTTTTCACGCAGTATTCAATGCAGTTTCTGTGTAGTGAGAATAGTATTAGATGTCCAAAAAAACGATTTGTGTCAACTATTTTATATTGTCTAAAAACTTTCTCTACATACAGTCAAGTAAAGTCACCGTTATCAAAAATTATTTCGACCACATAAACTCGTAATAACTTTTTGTCACTGTTTTATATTACGTGGAAAAACAAAAAGGATAAAGTCATAAAGTGGGTTAAGGGTTCGTCTCAAAAATTCGCTTAAATTCGCTGCACAATTCGCTTTATTCCTATTCATTTTCATATCAGATAAAGTGTTATTGTGCATACTTTGTATGCACAATAACACTTCATCTAAGGTGAAAATTTCATCTAAGGTGAAAATGAAGCGAACTGTGAAGCGAATTTAAGCGAATTTTTGAAACGAACCCTATAATCAGGTGTGATTACTACATACAGTGGAGGATTCAGACCTCGTCGAAGATAGAGACAAAAACTCATTAATTTTTAATAGGTAACCAGTGGCAAGGCTAAGAACCATTCATTAAAATATCAAAAGCTAATGACTTTTGTTCTATACTTTATTGCTTTGACTTGGTTTAAAGAGTGTTCTGGATCTGCCTACGACTGTTGACAATGAATGAAAATCGAGATAATTCGTTTCGGATTATATATGATTATTTGAAGAAGGGATTGATGTGGCGTAAAACATCATAAACATAACACTTATAAAATTGCCCATAGTGGTGTAATCTACAGTGTAATTAGCCAGTCTTTACGGACCCTACGTTTTTTACCCGTCCGTGGACGCTTAAGAATGTGAGAAACAGGCTAAAGTGTAGACTTTAAGTCGTTCTTTAACGAGCGAGCGCGAAGCGCGAGCGAAAGCGAGATTGGCGTACGACTTTTGATTACGCTAAGATAGGCTTCCTATGCGCCCGGAAGCACTAAAATTTGCGACTCCAGGCTAGCTATAGTGTAATAGATATTTTAAACAGTTGATAAGGATTCTTAATTAGTTTATTTTTATAATTTGTTACTAATTTTAATGATCACATTTAATTAACTTCATTATACATAACTAATACCATGCTAATACTAATACTCTAAATTTCAATAAATCTCTCAGGTGACAATTTATCGGTTAAGACTAACGCTAAGCAGCATTACATCAAAATAAATCACTGTACGAAAAGCGGGATAATCTATTTCGGATTACATATCATTTTTTGACATTTAGAGAAAATCTGGAACAGATTATATATAATCCAAAACGGATAATCCCGATTTCAATGCAATGAAAATCAAAAAGCGAAAAAACGGTCCTTGGTACGAGGTTGTTGGAGAAAGGTTCATTTTACATGTACATTTTCTTTTTCCCTTATTTTCTTGAAAACAACATTTTCAAATTTAAATTGTTAGTTAATACTTTATTCTCTCAAAAACATTGGTAGAAATCTTGTTAAAACAAACAGGATGAAAAAAAACCAGAGGCGGATTCAGAAATGTGTTTATTTATTCATATTATTATTTAGTCAAAACAGTAAAATGGAGACTCAAAATTAATTTTTAATAGCTCAATAAATGGTGTTTGATCTCTGAAGACCAATCACCATTCATTAAGTCCTTAAGAATTGAAATATCTAATTCTCCATCGCGATGCTCCAACTAAGGCTGGATCCGTTTAATCTCACAGTAAACAAAATAAACACCAATCTCGTTCCTACTACCTAATATTTGCACCTGTAATAACAAAAAGAGTACCGGGAGGAAACAAGGTTTTAATCAACAAACTAGTTTTATTTCAAATTTTTGCTGTGTCTTAAAGTTTGAGAAGTATGTCGCTTCCATCTAACGTTTGTTTATGCTAACGCTCTAATAGGTGTTGTCCAATTAAACAACCTGCAAATATCCGTCGGGAAACGCAAGACAAACCTCAGGTTTTCTGGCGTTTTCCGACTGACAACTGTAAGAGCTGTATAACGTACAGTGTTATTATGATACTATAGTAAACAACCTCATTCACAGCGCCTCTTGTTGCTACTCAGCTCGGGGGTCTGAGAAGCGACAAGAAGCGCTGGGAATAAGGTTGTTATAGAAGACTGCTATGAAAAAATTTATTTCTCCCCGTATGTCAAATCAAATTCCAATAGTCCCTGTCTTTCAAATATTAACAGTTCTACCGGAAAATAATAATACTGTGAATTCAATAATAACAACGATGACATGACAGATACGTCACTTTAATAATGTAGTGATTATGTTAGCATCTTGAATAGATTATAAAAAAAGACGGAAAAAATAAGGTATTTCTATAACGGAATGCTTTAACGATTAAACGTTTCTCAGAGTATTGTTAGAAAATGGCCATACATGCTTAAACAATCCTGCAGCAAATGCTGCAGGATTGTTAAAGCACGTATGACCATTTTGCAGACCCGTGCATTAAAGGGTTTAACATTTCTCAGAGTACAGCTGTCCCAGACTAGTCTTATTCTATTCAAAAGAGATTAGGTAATATGTAGATCAAGCCATCAAAATTCCATACTATTTAATTCGCATCAGACAAATAAAATCATCAAGACGTCAATGATGTAACATTAACGTCATGTATATCGGTAGGGGTGTATGTAACAAGATTGACATAAGAAAGCATGTGTCTATCCACTTATTCTTAAGCAAATATATATGAGAAATCGCGTTTTTGAGACTCAGATAGTCAGATAGTCAGGATCGAGTTTGCTCAAAACAACCTTGGTTGCTTATCTTACATTCTCCGACGGAAGATATAACTTTTTATGTAACAGACTTATATGACTATATTCACCCTTTACTTCATAATGTTGTAAAATGGTCACACATAGATTAACAATCCTGCAGCATTTGCTACATGGTTGTTAAAGTAGGTTTGACCATTTTAGGACATCATGAAGTAAAGGGTTAATATTGTTCTAGGAATTGAAAGCTTTTTTGAACATTGCTTATCTTGGGTTGTGCGGTTCTCTTAAAAATATCGAAAGGCAATCCCTCAATGAAAGACTCTTACTTCAGGTGCGCTTTACTTTGCTTTAATAAGTTTTTTTAATGGGCGGAATTTACTGGTCGAAATGACTCACAAATTATGATATCTGATACTACAGATTATATCGGGATATCTCATGGTTCCAGACAGTGGCGGATCCAGAGCTTGAAAATAGTAGGCAAGTACCTACGAAGAAGTGTAAAACAATTAAAATTTCAAAGAAATTTTAATTGTTTTACACTTCTTCGTAGGTGTTTGCCTACTCCTGGATCCGACCCTGCCAGATTATATTCGATTATTTAACGATTACACGAAAAATGTATTTCAGATTTTACGTAATCGGAATCATGATATCCCAATTTTCCGTGGGTTAAAACACTCATATGCATATTGTTCATAATAGACGCAGTCCTGTCATTGACCTTTAATTGAGACCACTAATGTTCCAATAATATTTTCCCACGCTTTCGGTCATGTTAACCTCTATGCATCAGCTAATGTCCCGGTTTCATGTTTGTCAATTGATAAATAAACTGAGATATTTCAACCACCCAAAATTTTACATTGAAAAAAAAAAATTCCATACAACCTGCAGAAGTTCTTGAGTTTTACTCAAGAAAAGTTGCTTCAAAAATGGAAACAAAACCTCCCAAAATATCGAATAAAGGACGTTGTTGATCGAATCAAATTTCTTAAAAAACTAGGGACTGTCTACAAATTTGGTATGGACATTTGCATCGATGTTGACTCAGAAGAAGTGTTACGGTGCATACTTAGTATGGACAAAGACACTTCTTCTGTGTTTTGTACCATATATTAAATTAATCCGTCATTTTTGTGGCCGACAATATCATTATGAAATAAATGCTAAATATATTTTACTAACTTCGATCTCAGGGCATTATATCTCTTTAGCCATTGTAATATTGATGCGTAGTATTCAACAAAAAAGAGTGCGGAAACGTTGTAATGTCTACACATATCTACTTTTCAATACCTCATATCGTAATTGTCAATATTTCTATTTCATCTGAAATGATTTGTTCTAAGTATGCATTATTTCAGATAGTGTTTTTCAGGGCCGTAGCAACGGTTTTAATGGAGCGATGGGGGTGGGTGGGGACAAACGGAAAATCGTGTAAGTTAGAGCTATGGCGAAGGATATTGAAAGGACTATGGTGAGGATTATGATGAGGGCTATGGAGAAGGTTGGGGCTAGGGGGAGGGGGTGGCTGTAAGATAATTATTTGGGGGCAATAACTAAAATTCCGGATTTCTTCAGGTTGTTTGATAAAGGCGTCAATCGATAGTATTATTTTTTTCATGGAGTAGAAATATTTATAAATAAACAGGAGGTGTCAGAAGTGACGTATAAAATCTAAATGAACAGAGAGAGGCAAGCACAATACAGAATTTACGGCCATACGTTTTGACGCCGTAAGAGATTTGTTAAGATGTCATTGTAAAAGTGTGTTCGCATAGAAAAACACGAACCATATACAAAAATCAACGAATTCTTAAGTAAATTTCCGTAGTAGAAATTTAACTACGGTGACATAAAATCAGTACTTAGGGCTTTGGTATTCTTACTGAAAAAATCTCGTTTGTTCAGACTTAAAGTATTAGAAAAAGACAATAAAATAAATTGTTAACAGAGAATAATTAGTCGTAAGAAGGCATGAACCAGGAAGGAAACAAGTTTTAAATCATGCATCAATAAAATAAAATCAGATTGGCTAATATCATAATATAGTATATGTAACAAAATCACGCCCTCCCTTGGCTCTTAATTATGTCATACATAGAGTGACGTCACTTTGGTGCAATAAAGTCACTTTATACTAAAAAATGTTCTAAAATACATTCAATAAAAGATCTTCTCCATACTTTCTTCAAAATGCTTAATTTCTCAACTTCCTATTATGACGTAAAAATGGCGCAAATTCTATTTATTTTTCTGGAAACGAGAATTAAGATAATCACACGAAAAGTTAATCATTTAATTGAGACAAGACTTAGATAAAGGTGCTGGTTGGTTAATTGCCTAGTCTTGAATTTTTTGATTCTCACAAAACATGAAGTTGGCAATCATACTGAACATGATATTTGGATTCACAGCAATGGTGGTTAGTTTTTTTTCTTCTTTCTAATTGTAGATAAACTTATTTACCATTACATCAAGCACTTAATGACTCCACAATTTTTATTTCAATATTTTCACGTTAGAAGAATTTTCTTTGCAGAATTTGAATCGTAAAAGACACTTCTTCTGATTTGAAAAGCCCTTGTATCATTTCATACTAAGAACACGTTTACAAGAAGACTTTTTATAGGCGAAATGAATTGTCATGGCTTCTGTGATTGGTTAAATTTGATTAATTCTCATAGCTTTCTGTATGAAGATGGTCCCTTAGCTTAGACCATCATCATCATACAGAAGAAGGCTATTAAGAATTAAAACGCTTAGCTCTTCCTCGTGTTGCTCTTAGTAGGGCTAGATCCGCCACTGGTTAGGTGTTATGTTTTCAGCCTGGTGAAGCCAGAGGTTCTGAGTAAGCCAGAGGTTTTGGAGAGTTTACGTATGTGTACAAACTTAAATTCTACTATCTATGCAAACTCACTACTAATTTAATTCTAAATTTTAAGAAGGGTTCCTAAAGACATTTTTATTATTAATTCGAAATTATATTTGCGATGAACGACTGTAGCTTCTTTAATTGGGTAATATTCATATTCACACGGTTAGGGTCCGTCTCAAAAATTCGCTTAGATTCGCTTAGTAATTCGCTTCATTTTCATCTTAGATGAAGTGTTATTGTAACACATAAGTGTTACAATAACACTTCATCTAAGATGAAAATGAAGCGAATTACGAATCGAATTGCTAAGCGAATTTTTGAGACGAACCCTTAGCCTCTATAAGATTAGACTAGATTAAGTTAAAATAATACGGTAGTATAATATGATTTCCTAAGTGTTTTTTTTTAGAAGGTTATCCTGTAAATTATACCAATTACTTTTATTGGGGTCAAAATCTCGAAATTCTTTGAATTCGTAATATATATTAAAATATCGTTTAAAATTTTTGAATTTATAACGATACTTCCTTTCTAACACTACCATGAAAATCGGGTCATCCGATTCCGATTCTGTAAGATTAATATGTTTTCCAGATTTTCTCTAAAACTCATGATCTTAGCTATAGTCACAGCAGTATGATCATCACACATAAAGCTATTAAAAATTTATTTTTTTGTCTCCATAGTGATACTCTGAGTAAGGCTGACTGCGAATATTTCATAGTTTAGGGTTGACTAAGACTAGGAATCCACCACTAGTAATCCAAAACTTATTATCCTGATTCATTTTCACCTCAGATGAAGTACTATTGCGCATACAAAGTATGCACAATAACACTTCATCTGAGATAAAAATTGACAGGAATAAAGCGAATTTATAAAGCGAATTTTTGAGACGGCTCCTAAGGCTTTGCAGTTGTGATCATAGTATTTGAGTGTAATAGATCTCTTATACCACAAGTAGATAGCTATAGTTATACTTGTGGGTTTTATTTGAAATATATTTAGCTGTGATGTTTAGTAAACGGGATTATATATGCGGAAGACCACGAAATAAAACTATACTTAAAATTATTTTTATGTGGTGGATTTATAAGCTCGGAGTAAAGGTCTCATACGGATGAGAAGCAAATTTTTAATTCGTCATAGTTTGATACAGATGATAATGTACCAATAGAGGTTCATAGGCTCACTACCAATAGAGGTTCACTACCAAATACTAAACAATGATGAGTTACAACCTTGTAATAATTCAATACAGTGGTGGATCAAACCCAGAGCATCACGATGGAGAACTAGAAGCTTTAATTCTTAATAGTTTTATGTATGGTGATTGAAGAGAAATTTAACCAATCACAGAAGCCATGACAGTTCATTTCGCCTATAGAAAGCCTTCATGTAAACGTGTCTTAAGTAAAAACATGTTCTGAATGTGCCACTGCAATTACTATAGGTCAACTGCTGTTTTTAAAATACATATAGGTCACTTGTCTCTGGACAACCTCGTCTCCAGGCATCTCAATTATTTATAATAATAGCGGAGAGTCCCTGCGAACGAAGTTGGGTTCTGGGGGGTAATCTGAGTTAAAACGTGGTTCAGAATATTTATTAAACCGACTTATGATTACTAAACTTACAATTCAGGGCTTATTAAATCTGATAAGGGAAGGAAATGACTTATCTTTTTCGGTAACAAAGTCCGGCATTTGTCATCACCTTAATTATATCTTAAACTTGCCAAGCTTAGCTAAGTGATGAAAGAAATCATGCAAGAAAATGCTTTTTAAATAAGATACGAGGTCGATATGCAAAAGAAATCAAGGAAAGTATTTCCGCTGGAAGTAAGTCTTGCAGCCAAGCCACAAAACGACTGCCAAAAGTCATTATACGTCCGAGTTGAGTACCTAGTGCAACGATGATACCGATCTTAAGGCAAACTTGATCATCCGTTTAACGGAATTGACGATGTGTATATCTGACGGTTAAATCAAAGTTTAATTTCGTATCACTAGTTTAAACGGTATTAAATTAGCCTTACGCGTGTCGGTCATTATTATTACTCATATCAGTTTTGTGGTCTGTAAAATTACTTTGTTTGCAAATGAATTATTTAATGAAAAATATAAGTTGGTAAAGGTAAAATACGTAACTAGGTAGTCATTCGTTTGTTTTGGAACCACGTCCACAGTTCCTATAAGAGATATGATTAATCAGGAATACCTAACAAGAACATAAAAGGCTATAAATAACGCATATTAACCGGTTTCAGAACATGCATTTAATCACAGCAGTATAATGGAGACTCAAAAGTTCATAGTTCTTATTGTGTAATGTATGGTGATGGTTCTCTGATGCCCATCATCATACAAAAAGCTATAAAGAATAAAAAAGTTTATTTTTCCCTCGCATTGCTTAGACTGGAGTCGTTTTAATGTTTTCGGACGCATAAAAAGCATATGTTAGCGTAATCGGAGGCCGTACGGCATTCTCGGAATCTATTGCTGACGCATTCACTTTCAATTTTGCTCGCGCTTCACGCTCGCACATTAAGAACTACTGAAAGTCTACGTGTTGCTTTGACTAGGGCTCGATCAGTCACTGGTTCACTGCACGAACATCCAAATAATCAGAGTTTCGGTTTAGAGACAATTATTTATCATTTAGAGAAAATCTGTCAGATTTTCTTTAAATGTAAAAACTACGCAATCGGAATTCGATTATTCTGATTTTAATGCAGTAATTGAAGTTCTAAGTTGATTTTATTTAAGTAGTACATCGTCAAATGTCTACTATCTATAAAATGTATTTAAAAACTCTAAAAATCAGTCTCAGATTTAATTAGTTCCGTTGTAGAATGTATTTAGCACCGGTATGATTAAGGAAAACACTTGACTTTTAGTCTGATGCATTCAATTGTGAATCGGAAATGTTATTTTTTAAGAGACGTTATACACTACTCATAATGATGTGATATTCTGAAATAACAGGATAGCCTATTTAAGTGATATTTTTGATTTCAAAAATGGTCACACATACTTAAACAATCCTACAGCAAATGCTGTAGGATTGTTAAAGTAAGTGTATGACCATTTAGTGGACATAGTGCATCAAAGCGTTAAACATTCATAATAGTTTTCCCAGAGGTCTCTTGTTTCTAATTAGAGCATAGCAAATAGATATCTATAGATCCCCTTCACTATTCCTACAACTGAAATATAAGATATACACGGGAGTTCTATTTTCATTTCTACTATATACAGCTTACTATTTTTCACTAATAGTCTTTACTGCTTCAAAATCGGAATGATCAATTTCGGATTACATACGATTTTTTTCTGTTTTCTGTGCCAGATTTTCTTTAAAATTTAAATAATCGGAAGTAATCGGAATCTGATTATTCCGATTTTACTTGCAGTGTTATTATTGGTTTGACCATGATTTTCTCTGCATAAAATCCGTTTGCACTTTCCTATAGTCAGCTAGTCAGCATTTTTTTTGAGAATTTCATCATTCATTCTTTCGTAATACGGATATTTACGCACTGCGAGCATCCGCAAGTAACAAAAAGAGGCACTGCACGAAATCCAACTGTATCCGGACTTTTTTCAGTCCGTATTCGTCCGTATTAAGACAGAATGCGAGCATTC